>CANXYC011856242.1:0-64102 GCA_948193065.1 Aleurites moluccanus
CAGTGGAAATGATACAATTCCATTAGCCACACCAGGCAAGAAATGGTACATCTGCGGTGTTACTGGTCACTGTGAGCAAGGGCAAAAGCTAGTGATTAATGTAGAATCTGATGGTCCATCACCTGCACCTCCAGCACCAGCACCTGCACCTCCAGCACCAGCACCTGCAACTCCAGCACCAGCTCCACATTCCAATCATTCCTTCAAATTTTTCTCATCTTCCATTCAGATTTTCATTGCAGCTTTAGCTGTAATTGCAATTATCGCAATATGACCTTAAAAAAATTGGGTTAATTTGCTTACCAGAAATAATTAATAAGGCTTTAGTTCTGGTAACAAATTAATTAAGTATTTTATTTTGATTTATTGTCATGCAGCATTTACCTTTGATAAGCTGCTATTCTTGGGTCAGTATTTTTCTTCTCTTTCTTTTTTTTTTTTCTTTTTTTTTTGAGTGTGTGGATTTTGTATTATTGGCATTCTCTTGAAATGGAATTTATTGACAATTAATAATGTATTTTGTTATATATGCTCTTTATTTCTGTCATGCTTCTGATTTTACCAACAACAAGTATAATAATGATAAGAAATGAGCATTAGAGATTGGAAGTTTAATTTATAAACAGAAAATGAATTGCATAATCAGTAGAGGAAAAAAAAATACACAAATCGAGCTTAAACTTCTCTATAGTATAGTGGCATGTACTAATTAAATAGCAACTTCAAGTAGTACTTCTCAATGCTCATTATATATATGTTTCAAGTTTCAACACTTTTCATAAATATCATGTAAATTCCATAAATTGATTCAAATATGCAAATTATAATTGCAAAATTTTGTAAAAAATTATGGAAAATCACTGGAATTGGCGGAGTTGGAAATAAAGTATTTTAAGCTTTGAATTTTTGTGTATGTTCTGCCCATTGAAAGGTATTAACCTCACCAAATATTTTTCACATATATATGTTGTTGAATGTTGATTCATATATATGAAAGAATACATTTTAATTTTGAGGCTTGTAAAGATTTGATGTGGAACAGAGTGGAGGCTAGGATTTGACAGCCAAGCTTTGGGCTCATGGCAAAGACTTTCAAGTCGGAGACAAGCTTTGTAAATATATTTTCTGATAATTAAGTACTTTCAAATTTTTTTTCTTATTATATATAAAATAACACGTTTGATTTTATTTTCCTTTAGAAAAACAACACATTTGGAGATTAATTACAGTAATTAAGAAGGCATCAGAGCTAATTTAACTAATCAATCAATCTCCCATGTCTTATTGTAATAATTATCAATTTATAACCTTTGCCATCGGTGCAATTATTCTTCCAACAGTGGCAATGGCAACTGAATACATTGTTGGTGATGATAAAAGGCTGACATATTGGTGTTAACTACACCCAATGGGCTATGGCAAAGTAATTAGGTATACACTACATATATCATCAAATTTTTTTAGTTATTTATTTTTCTAAATTATATCAAAATTTAAAAAGTTAAAAATATTCATAACCCCATAAGAGAGAAATTTATTTTGAAATTCTTATCATGGAAATAATTGAATTTTATCAGTTTGTGCAGAAACCCCAATATATTATAGCTTTTATGTACATATTAAATTCAATTATAAGTACTGACGATATATATATATATTTGAATTTGAATTGCAGTGTTCCGAGACAAGGCATCATACAATGTGTATAGAATGGAACAGAATTCAAGGAATGCAAGCCATCCAATAATTTTATGAACAGTGGAAATGACACAATTACACTACCAAACCAGGGGAAAAATGATTACGTTTGTGGTGTAACTGGTCACTACGAGAAGAGCCAAAAGCTAGTCGTTAGTATAGAATATGATGGCTCAGTAGTAGCATCAGCTCCACATTCCAATCATCAATTTCTTGATAGTTAGTCCAATTATTTGAAATAATTATTTAAAATTTATTATCATGTTTATTTTTTAAAATTTTATACTTCAAATTCAAATCTATAATAATTTCAAATGAATATTTATCCAAAGATACCAGATTTTTTTATTTTTCCCACCCTGATATCAGATTTTCATGGCAGCTGTGGTTGCAATATAACCAGAGAACTACTGTAACAATTAATCATCTTATCAAGAACGAGTATAATAATGACAACAAATGAGCATTAGATTGGAAGTTTAGTTTGAATTTATAGAATATACAGAAAATCAATTTCCAAAATAATCAATAGAGAATCAAAGCACTATTCACAAGTTCTCCAATTGTGAATCAGTGAATCTAAAACCGCGAGAATGAACAAATTATTACGCACAGGGAAGAGAGTGCAAAGGAGAGATTTATCTAAAATATTAATAAAAAATATATATATCTGCTGTTAAAAAGAATCAGGTCCCCTATACAAGATTTTACATATATTATACGCGTAACAACAAATTATACAGGTTGAAGGATGCTGCAAATAAAAAATTTTCTCGCTTGATCCTGATAGCAGTGAGTTTTGCTTTTGCAACAAGATCATATCAAGATCTGATGAACCCATCAACCTGTACAAAATGAAGAACTATCAGCATAAGTAAAAATAATAATTTCAAATTAATTGTGCAAAATGAATACCCAACCACAATTTAAGGAATGGATCTAAATAACTGTGAATTGTTTATCAGACACCATTTATAGCCTAATGACATCTATACTTGAGGTTAATCAACTCATAGGAAAGGTATCCTCATTGCTAGTTTGAAATGTTCAGTAAGCTAGTTTTCCGAGTTGCATTTCTAAATTTAAAGGAAAAAAAAATAAAGGCTGAAATTTCTAATTATAGGAGGTTCACGCTAAGCCTCTAACCACCAAGTTGCCAATAACTCGCCATAATCACTAATCCAAACAGACCCTTAACCATTCTCATGTATTTTCTAGGATATTTCAGGAAAATTATGGTATTAAGATGAAAATAAGGAGCTCAGGTAATCGAACAAAATGTGTGCTTACATCTGTAGTAGTCTCTGCCAATTCCATGGTAAGAAGCATCTTCCCTCTGCAATAAAATCCATAAATCACTACTATAAACAAAGATATTTCATATTTCATATTGCCCCCCGGCCCCCAGCCAAAAAAAAAATAAAGAAAAGACAAGGTTTTCAGCTGGATTACGACAAGAATCAATAATTCTAAATGAATCTGTCCATACCTGAAAACTATTAGCATAATCTGAATACCTGTGACCTGACAAAAGAGAACACCGCAAAGTAAAAAATAATACAAATAATTAAATATTATGATAGAGCAACAGTAATGCCACATAAAAGTTCACCTAATGAAAAATCAGCACCTCGTTGCCGATAATAAGAGGGTGGAGCCATACCAACACCTGGTGAAACATCACCATAGCTAAGGAGGGGAAAAAGAAAAAAAATATATTCATTAAATGGGCATATTAGCAATCCAAAAACTTGCATGCATACTTGTGCACACGAAAAAAGAAAAAAGAAAAAAGAAAAAAGAAAAAAAAGGTGATCTAAGTTGATGAAAGAACTTAGTAGGGATTCAACCAGTACCTTGGGCGTCCAGCAGGAAAATAACTTTCTACACGAACACGAGAGTACCCTCTAGGATCTGAATAGTTTAGATCATCTCCCTGCTGTTAAAGATAAGTTAAAAGCAGCTGACAAGGAAGGGATATAGATTAAAAAGATTCATCCAGCAATCAGTCAGGGCTTACCAAAGCAGAAAAAGAGCGCTTCAGTCCAGGTGAAGACTGAGAATAATCCACATTCATCATGCCTATACATAAGAGAATGAGAGAGAGAAGTGGTGGGGAGCACAATCAAGTATTTCTGTAAGAATTCTATTTTTCCTGTTTTAGTTTAATAATGACAAAAGTTGCCCTGAGTGAAAGATGACTGTTATCATGTTTCCTTTAGTACTACAGTCCACTGACAATCCAGGAAATGATATCAAGATATTTGACGATTCACCCAAGGCAAAATATGGATGGGCACACAACACTAGCAATGTATACTCCCAGTTGTAAAATCTCAATACAATCCTAGCTCAGTAAGATATCTGCACAAGCTTTATATAATTTTCTGGCTCCTTAGGATTAGATTGAAGTTGTCAATTATAAGTCCAGCACATAGCCTCAGGCAAACTGGTTTAAACTTTTCCCAAAGTAATGTTAAAGAATGTTTGATCCAATCTGATGTTGACCAATGCTGTCAACATTCTGCTCCCATTTTTGGAATGATATTCAGATTTTTAGCACAGCACTAAGTTGACCTGTCACTAGAAGATTTTTTCTGGCAGCATATTGATTCATCATGTTTTGTTTCTGCTCCCAATTTTGGAATGTTATTAAACAAAACCCTGTATCGGTCCTGCTGCACCCAATTTTAGGGGAACAAGTCACTAGTGGAAGTTGGACATATAGACAAACTGCTATAGGAGGTCAAGCATCTCCTTGTGAAAAGTTTCTTAAATTTTGAATATACTACCAATCAGGTCAGCTTCCTAGCTGTTCACAAAGATTTTTGCATCGTCCTGCTTATATATAGAGAAGTACTTCTTCAAAGTTACACTATATCCAAGACAAAATAAACTGTATTTTTCATGCAATAGTATATACTATACGCAGAGAAGTCTGGCAAGAATTCTTGAGCACAAAAGGAACCAAATCAAGGAACCAAATATATAGTGAAACAAGATAGACAATAACAAAATACCTGTACCCAATCTTGACTGCATTT
This sequence comes from Aleurites moluccanus, assembly GCA_948193065.1. NCBI lineage: Eukaryota > Viridiplantae > Streptophyta > Magnoliopsida > Malpighiales > Euphorbiaceae > Aleurites > Aleurites moluccanus. Next base: position 4,743 of record CANXYC011856242.1, read on the forward strand.
GCTTCCGTAAAGCGCGGTCTGCTAATAGTTTCTCAAGTTCAGAAGTTCCAGGGGACCTTGTATCACCTGTTCTCTGATTGTTAATATGTGCGGCAGGAGTTTCCTTGACTTTGGGTTCAATTCGCTTTACTATACCTGAAAGAAATGGGAGAATTGATTCACCCCATCAAAAATATATGTTTCTCACTATGATAGCTGGGGAAAACACAAACTGGTTCATTTTTAAGATTCTTGTAATAGTAAACCACTAAGTTATGAATTATGATGTGATTGCTAAATGCAAAGCTCTCTCCAGCCTCCAATTTATCCAGAAGCTCTTTCTTATTCTTTTTGTTTTCCAAAATTTGATGCCTTGGCTCTATTATTTTATTGGAGTTCTTATGTTGCTTATTATTTATAAGTTATTTTAATTTTTATTAGTCTCAGTTTTAGTAAAGGACTCCAATAACTCTTTTGCCTGGCTTTTCTTGTATGACAACTGTATGTTGCTTCATTCTCTAAGTGCAGCAAAACCCATAAAAAATCAAAATAATAAATGACACAAAAGCACGAAATTACAAGGACTCACACCCCTCTCTTAAAGTCGGAATCTTCAGCAAACAAAGTGAGAAATTTGGTGAAACCAAATATCCTTCAAAGTAAACATTTTCTTATTCGTTTAAGTGAATAATCTGGAGCCTTCATATGATACTGCTTAAGAACATTTACACACATGCACACATAGAGCAGCACATTATGGAAGCAAATTTAAGTCCAAATTTGCCAATGCTCCACAACATAATCAGTTGCCTGAATTTTTATTACTTTTTCTTTTCCTCTTGGCAAGAAATGACTTGGTCAATCAAAAATTGAGTCAAGGACTCAAATAGAGGAACTTACATTACAAAAATGTCTATCTGAGGTGTAGCTATGATCAACATACAGAAAACCACTTCTCTGATACACAATAAAACAAGGACAACAGTCTTGACTGCTTATCAGTACTCAACATGCTAAGTGAAATTCATCAAAACTACATTTTTGCTCTTCTTCTATTCCTTGGTAACTGGAAAGTGTATTCCATCACCTATTATCCATACATGAAAATATTTGCCACAGAGAGAGAAAATAAACACTCACGTTGGGTTACTTGCTTCTGTTTGGAAATTTCTTTATTGGTAGACTTGAAGACTTTCTTATGAGGCTTGTCCTTAGGCATAGGTTTTGCAAGGGATACCTTCACATTTACCTAAAAATAATATCATATACATCATTTAGTTACCAAAATAACACATAAAAAGATTGCAAATCATTTGGTGATCAAAAGAATACATCTTATCATAGCTAGTAATCGTATTTTCTAGGTACAAAAATAGAGAACCTGAGTTCCCTCATCACTCAGTTTCCCATGCTTGAATGATTCTATGCATGCAAGAGCTGCTTCACGAATTTTATAATTAATAAAGGCAAAGTCTTTTCTCCTTGAAGAATGTAGATTTCTGGAAAGAACAACATTTTCAATTTCTCCAAACTTTATAAAGTAACTTCTCACTTTCTCTTCATCCCAAGAGGAAGGTAAGAACTCTGCATATACTGACTTCACCTGCACAAAGTACAGGAAAGTGAAGAATAATTGAATTATGTATCCTAGCAGACAGAAAGAAAGAAGTCTTAATAGACAGACCTTCAGCAATTCTTCTTCATCTGGTTCACTTAAAGGTTCAGCCCAAGAAACTTTTATATTTTGAAGCTTTCCTGAGTCCTTTTTCAGAAGTTTCTTCAAAGCATTTTGAGCATCTTTGTTAGTTTCAAGTTCTAAAAAAGCAAACCCACGATTACGCATAACATTAGAAGGGTCAGTCATCACTGTAACTTTGTCAATTTTCTCGATTCCCATCTCTTGCAACAGTTTAATAACCTGCTCAAACAAAAATGATTTTGAGCTCCTAAGTCAAACATTCAGGTAAGAAATCAATATATACACTTATACAGCAAAACTTACATTTTCATTTGTCCACTTCTTGTCAATGTTACCAAGAAAAAGTGTGTCATTGCCCTCAACTGGTGCTGTAGCACACTGCTTTCCGCAAATCTATTAAGCAAAAAGAGAAAATGAGATAGGATGAGAGAAACTAAATAAAATGGATAGAATGATGAGAGAACTAATATCCTGAGTGCCTAAAAGTGTCCAAGATCATGCTGTATATGAAAATGATGATAGGAAAATTAAAATATTCATGGTTAAAACATAAGACAACGAGAATATCAAAACAATCAAATATAAAAAGAATCCCTCCTAAAAACCCAGCCTATGATTTTGCTAATTGCAACCAAAAGGTGCCTTGTGTTCTAGGGGAATTACAGTCAATAAGGAAATAACATCAATTTTCTATTTCCATTTCAAAAGATTATTCAACAACCAAATGCACCAAATCATTTATGACAAAGAACACCACTGTTCCAATCACTGAAATCCACAAAGTTAGCAGTCTTGAAATTCAGCTCCAACAATAACTGTAAGAATAATAAAAGAAGCAAACTTCATGATAGCATTGCAGTTATAATATATGTACTAAGACGTAGCATTAATCCTATCAAATGAATGAACACGCGCTAGAACATAGACTTGGAGGCGTAAGGAGCTCAGTAGAACAGCAAAAACAGGACAACTACTCAGTAGATACCTTGTGAGTTTCTAAGGGGGAAAAAAGAATAAGATATAGTGAATTAATCAATTACCACTATCATCATGTCATGCTGTTAGCAGGAGCCCGCAATTTAGCACTTTAGTTATCAACATTTAATAAATTGTGTTATTGATATGACTATTTCTATCAGTTACAAGCAGTATCTCATTTTCCAGAATCTCCTATGTATGCTGAGTCCTGACAAGAATTATCAATTCAAATGAAAGAGAAAGGAGGCTTTTATAGCAGAGGGAGATACTATTATAAAAGTTAGGGTACTACTATACTTTGAAAGTATATAATCTGCCGTTACTGTAAACTGTCTAAAGTTTAACGACATGCACATGGCACCCAGAAATTCATTTATCTTTCAAATTTCCTGTTGGCCAAGTGGTTAGTAAGTTTACTTTTGCTATGGTACCATGAAAAGAGAACTTCAAACAAATAGAATATGAGCAAAATTAAGATGAAAATTCACAAGTGTTCACCTCCACTTTTGTGTATTTCTCCAAAGCCTTCTTTGCATCAGCTGCTGAAGCGTACTTCACAAATGCATAGCCCTTATTCTTCCCTGTCTTGCTATTAATCACCAACCTCACCTCAACAACGTCACCCACTTCCTCAAAAACTTTCCTGATATCCTCCTCTTTAGCATCAGTATTCAATCCACCAATAAAAATCTCTGTCTTCCTCTTCCTCCTCCTCTCCAATGCTTCCAGTTCACCACTCAAAACTATCCTACCATTATCCATCACAATCGCATCACCATTACCCGTCACACTATCATCACCTTTCTTCACCTCCTCCTTCCCTGCTTCATATCCACCACTCATTTCAGCAAACTCGTTATTTCTATCCCCAACAAAAGCCACATTCACCACTTCGATGGGTATTGCAGTAGCAGAGTCAGATTTTTCAACTACACCATCATTCTTTTCTCCCTCCACTGGAATTTTACTCACACAAACTTCTTCTCCTTCTTGACCCATTGTTTTCAACTTTTCAACTTCCACAGAAACACTGACAGGCTGATCAGGGTTTTCAGCTTCTTCCACTGATAATGTGACACCAACATCAGAATTTTCAACCTCAACTGAAGCAGAAATTGAAGAATCAACCTTTCCAACTTCTTGCTCTGGGATGGTAAGTTTACCATTCAAAATCACTGGTTGCTTCTCCAATCCCTTATCCTCTAATGCTTCACTCAAATTGACCATTCCAACCTCTTGCATTGTAGGAGAAATAGTATCACCGCTGCTAATTTTTTCCCAATCATCATCCAAAACTTCCTCTTCTGTTGTCAATTCTTTATTCGAACTAGCAGCCACGCCCTTAATCAGTGATTTGGGCACTCTCTTCTTTACTATTTTCTTCACAACCTTTACCACCTTCTTTGTCTTCTTCTTCGGCTTCATCTCCACCGCGTTCTCATTCCCGGAATCCCCATTAGCTTTCCCGCTCCCACCGATCGAGTCTTTCTTCTCGATGCCCGCACCAATTCCAAGAGTGACTTTCCGATTCCCATTCTCCTGAGCTCTGGTTTGTTTTCCCGCGCTAATTTTTTCACTTTGCACTTCCGTTGAATAATTTTGCCGTTTCTCTTCAACGACGCTTTCCCCCACAGCACTAATTATAACCAAAGGTTTCGCCAAGGTGGTTTCTATTTCGATCGGAGTAGAAAAAATCGGCAAAATGGCACCTTTAGGAGCTGGTTTGGCTTTCGTTTTAGTTTTGCATTTAACAACGGCCAAGGGATCAGAGGAGGGATTAGGGTTAGGGCCCGGGGCTTGCTTCTTTGGAGCCATCGCTGTGAATTTCTTTTTTCTCTTGTTTTTTCCAGGTTTTTTTTAATCGTAAAAGGAAAGTAAAGATTACAGTTTTTTGCTATTCTCTGTTCAGCCAGGAAGATGAACTGACCACCGTTGATCTTGTGGATTTTTTTTTATGATAAAACTGAAAACTATAATATATAAAAATAAATATACCTAAATCAAATTATGTTAAAATTACTTAAATTTCTAAGTGAATTTGATAAAATTAACAAATATGATATCATCTCACTCTTATATTAACAAGAGATCAGAAGAAAAATGTGATGAAGTAGTTAATTAATATTTTTATTCAAATATTGAATTATATAAATTTTACAAAATTTATTTGAAATTTTATTAATTGTTATGATCATTAAATATTATTTTAAAAATAAAATTATATAAGTAGTCATTTTCATTCTCCTCCTTTAAAATACATAAACTAACCAATTTGAAATTGGCAAGTCGAGAAATGAAAAAGCGGCCATAACCAGGAGAACAGAGTACAAATTTCAATTTTAGATTGTGAGTTCTCACATATTTTTGTAATTGATGGTGCAATTTATGAAAAATGATTTTGGCCAGATTTTAAATATTCATTCCGTGGAAAACAATTTCAAATTAACTTGTAGCTGATTACCATTTTTTTTTTTTTTTTTTTAGTTCAATTGTATTTTTCTGACTTTTTTTCTTTGACAAAAGAAAAAAATTATGGAAAATGATTTTTACAAGATTGTAATTAGCACAATATATATAAAAAAAATTATAAATTTTTTTCATAGGAATCATAAGAAAGGTTAAAGTATAGGTTGATTATTATTTTATATAAAATTATTCTTGAAAACATATCTATAATTATCAATACTTAAAATAAGAGATTTTAAAATTATGAAAAAAAAATTATTTATGGTATTTTCTTCTTCTTCTTTTTTAAATCTATTTTATTTATAAATAAATTTCAAGAACGAATTGTATTTTTTACAGTTTTTTATACTCAATCTCTCAATATATAAATTATATTTTAATGAATGGATAATTTAAAAAAAAAACAAGTGGAGAGAGCATCAATATGGTCTTTTCATTTTAGTTTTTTTTTTAACTTTTAAAAATATAAAATATTTTTATTATCTAAAAGTGTAATAAATATTTTTTTTATTAATTTTAATCAAAAATTTTATAGAACAATCTAAACTAATTAGAGTAAAAACCTTATTAACTAATTTTGAGTTTATTTGCATTCTTGATCATTAAATTAAATTTGAACTTTCATTTTATTGAATAACTAGAAATTAGTTTATCACAATAATGTCATTTAATTTTCATTTACATTCTAATAAGTTAGTATTGAAAATTTGAAATGATTTCAATCCATTGATCAATCAACAGTAATATAGCAATCATACTTTTGTTTAGCATTCAAAAGAATTAACAATAGACTCATAAACTTAAAATTTCATCAAGAAATTAAGATTTATGACACTTTAACATTTACAGGTCCAAACATTGAAGCAAGTAGAGTAATAAAGGGATGAAAAATTAGCTTTCAATTTTGAATTATGGAATCACACAATGACGACATTTGAATGCAAATGCTCCGAAAGCCATTGCAAGCAGTACTACTGTTGCACCAACTAACACAAGTCCCAATTTGAGATTTGGACTTTCTAGGTCAACCAAGTAACTTGATGGCAAACTTGTACTGAAGTTGTTCCATTTTTTGGAGGTTGAGGTGGTTTTCTTTGGCAGTGATACACGGAGAATTCCTCTAACACTGAACTTTGCATGAATTTCATCTCTTTTGTAATATTTAGAAATTTTAATTTCTTTCTTAAATCGACTTCGGAGATTATTATTCAATAAATGTTCACCACTTATGATTAAAATATCACGATGGTTTATTCGAATTTTAACCTCTTCTTTCTTGAAACCTATTTATATATATAATAAAAGAAAATAATTAGTTGAAAGTTTAGAAATTATTTATCAAAAAAAAAAATTATTTCTTTTGAAAAAAAAAAATTCAATGTAAGGAAAAAAATAAAAGCAAATACCTTGAAGATGAACCTCAAGAGAGTCACATTCTTCCTCAATTTTCCACTTGCAAAAGGGTTCAAAATCTTCATAAGAGCAATTGATGGCTGCTTCAACCTTGGTATCCATTAGAGGTCTCTTTGTGCTTTCTCTCTTATTCCTGAAAGAGATTATATATGATTCTTGACAAGTTTGAATTATTAATTATATCTCAATTATTTTTTAATATGTTCTCTAAGAGGTTGCTTTTGGGTTTCCTCTTGAGAGAACAATATTATTCTTTTTTTATTTTCTAAGGAAAGTTATTAGTTATTCTTTCTTAATTAAGCTCAACATCTGTGCTTCTTTTTTTTCATTAAAAAATTATATGCTAATCTCATGTTTACAGAATCTCTAATTTTCATTCTCCACTTTTACCAATTGAATCTTCCTGTTATTCTGATTCCAATTCTCATTTTCCCAATCCTGGGTAGTTCATTAACCACATTAGCTTTTCACTTTCATTCTCGCATTTCTACAGAAGAATTTTGCTACTTTATATTCTACTCTGCCTTTTTCTATAATTTCTGTTTTTAGGGATTTCACATTTTGATTAAAACAAATTAATAAACCAAAAATATTTTTATCAATAAGGAAACTAATTTTCAAATAAAATTATTTTAAAATGATTTTTTTTAAGATTTTGATAAAATTCATAACAATCAGATGATTAAATTATTATGACATCCTAGAAATTCGTTACAATTAACATTTTAATTCATATTATGTTAAAATTAACACTATGGTCATTAATTTATAAAATTATTGACCTATAGAAAAGAAAATGAATTCATCTCTTTTTCTATAGAGAAGAAGCTTCTAAATATTCCTCATAAGGTGTAGTTTAACTTATATTTACCTTTAGGGTTTAGGGTTTAGGCAGCCATCTATTTTTAAGACATTAAATTTATAGTATAATGTAGTGTTAAGGTTCTATGAGAAAAATAAATAAAAATTTTGTTTATTAGGAGAGTATTTGAATTTATTTAAAATAAATATAAAATATTATTTTATAATTAAAAAACGTTAAATAATTTTTTAATTATTTTAATAATTAATTTAAAATATCGTTTTAAAATTTAAAAATAGAAAAAATTTAAATTAGATATGATAATTTTATTTTGTTTTTTTTTTTAAATTGATATTTTCAAAATAAAATTTTTATACAAATAATCTTTCTTTCAAAATCCATATGTACAGTGTAGGCCTGCCAATTTTGGGCCTCCATAAAATTAGGGTATAAGCATTTAAGGGTTCTATAAGAGAGTCGATCTTATCATCATCTGTTATCATTATTAGAGAAATTATTACGTATCTATGTGAACAGGTTAATCCTTCTCGTATATAAAAGTCAACTCATATTATATACCTTTATTTCAATTATACATGGGTCAGCCACACCTAATAACTCCTCTATCATTATTTTTATCTTATTATTATTATTATTATTTATTTATTTGTGAATGATTATCATCTATTTAAGACAAGATATATGTAAAAGAAACACAGCCTCTGTTCTGGTTTGTCAAATCACTACACTTCACAATCAAATTTTTTTTTTTTAGCTCATTAGGTTTTTTTTTTTAATTTATTAGGGTGTTGCAATGACATGTCAGTCGAGCTGGTAAAGTATATCCAGTGGTAGATAGATTCTATTTATTTGCAACAAATTTCAGTACTTTCCATTCTGAAATCGTCTCATTACTGGTCCTCTGATGGTTGATGTAAGATGCTGTGATGTTGGGTGAGAATTTTCCATGAATTTGTTTCCAACTTTAATCGATTAGTCGCTTCCTCTGAACTTTTTGTTAGGAATTTGTCGCAGTTAGTAAATATATATTTGAAGAACCAGTTAAAAATCTGGTGGATAGTGACAAAACCATGGTTTGGGAGTTTGGACAAGCCCTTTCCCAATGACAAAAAAGCAAATCAAAGAATTTGAAGTCATGACAAAATCATGGTAATTAGAGGTTACAATCATATTTATTAGGTGCCATTTCATCCTCTCCATTGTTTTAACGTCTTAATTTTTTTTATTCTATTAATATAATAAAATACATCTTAAATGTTGGCCTTAATAATCAAATTAAATAAATATACTTTTGTTTTATTGCATTTTCTTTCATAGTCAGAAAGCATTCTGCGAAGAGCCAAAGAAATTGCTGTTACTTCTTAATTCATTTGTTATATGCAAAGTTGGATGAGTGGTGCATATTGAAGTACTAGTAATTTTAAAGAATCCCACTAATATGTTTCTGAAATCTGCCAAGTGGTTAGTTAATTAACTTAATTTACAACCAAATAAAAATATAAATGTACAATAATTAACAAGGTTTAAAATTAACCCAAAACTTATATATAAACTTCCAAATTTAGAAACTTTTTAGTGGGCCATGGACAATTAGTTCATGATTATGAAGGTCTGTCCTGTATAGAAGTCACATCACATGTTCAAGTACACAGACACTGACACACGACACGCGATACGATATTTCAATACGTTAATTCTAAAAAATTTAGATTTCGACACATTGAGACACGTTTGAATATTAAATAATATTTTTAATATATATACTATATATTATCATTCATATTCATTAATTTTTAAAAAATCAAATAAAACAAACTATATCATCAATTTAACAACAAATATTTTCATCAATTCAACAAAAAAAAAATAATGCTAGTAAAATCTAATATACACCATTACTGTATCTGCTAATAAAAATAATGCTTGTTAAATTTAGAAATAATTGACCCATCATCTATCTCTCTTCCCGAAATCAAAGGATCTGATTGATTTGATCAAAAAATGTCATAGAAGAAATGCGATGCAAGAAGAAGAAGAAGAGAAATCAGAAAAAGAAAATAAGAAGGAACTTAGCTGTATGAGAAGCGAAAGCCAAAAAAATCAGCAGAGCAAAGCATCTTGCTGATTTTAAGGGATTAAATTAGGGATTTAAGGAAATTAAAATATTTATAAAATTGTTATTTTATATTATTTACACAATTGTCATTTGACCGTGTCCGACACGGTTAACCCTAAGAGAAATGATCTTCATTTTTCCATTGGTGACAACGTATTTTTGAAGATATCGCCAATGAAAGGAGTGAAGAGATTTGGGAAGAAAGGCAAGTTATCTTCGAGATACATTGAACCTTTTGAGATTCTGGACAAGGTTGGAGATATTTCATATCGGTTGGCACTTCCACCAGACTTGGATAATGTTCATCCGGTATTTCACATATCTATACTTCATAAGTATGTTTTGGATCCTTCACAAGTATGTTATGGATCCTTCGCACGTATTGCAAGTGCAATCTTTAGAGATTAACTCAGAACTTACTTATGAAGAGGTTCCTATAACCATTTTTGATGGAGTGGTTAAAAGACTTCGGAATAAGGACATAGCGATGGTGAAAGTTCTTTTTAATAACCAATCAATGAAAAAATACACTTGGGAGAGCGAGTTAAGTATGCAGACTAAGTATCCTTAATTGTTTCAAGAATTAGAGTAAGATTTCTGTAAAATTCGAGAATGAATTTTCTGTTAGAAGGGAAGAATGTATTACCCTCTATCTGTATTGCTTATGTTCTGTACTCTAATTAATTATTTTTGAATAGATTTGTTTAAGTTGTGATAAATTCAGATTTTCTGTTCTATTATGTTTTGTTTTCTACTAGTTCAGCCTGATAAAATATGATTTTTTTAAGTATAGATGGCTCTTAGAGAGAGTTTTCATATGTTAAGTTGTGTTTGATTGAGTTTTGGTTGGAGAGAAATTGAGAATTATCTCATAATATTCTTTTATGGGTGTGAAGCATACCTTAAAGTGCATGAATCAGTCTTCACAAGCATGAACTATATGGTCATGGGCATGCAAAAAGTTTATGTCTGAATTTCAGATTTTCATCAGATGGCTTTCACGGGAGTGAAGTTCATTTTCACGGGCTTGAAATGTCGACCTTCATAGGCATGAATCGTCAGATTTTATATATATCAACTCATTTGTTACTTGTCCAAAAATTTAATTTTTTCACTCTCTTCTTTATTTCTCAACCACCAAACCCTAAATTTGTTTCATTTGTATTTCTAAGGAAAACACTTAGAAAAAGCTATTAAATCATTTCAAATTAAGATTCTTCAAAACTCTTCATTTGAGGAGAAAGATGTATTTTCTCTAGAACTTGATTTCTATTATGATTTGAGGTTATAAGTTGTTAAAATAATTATGTATGAGTTATGGAGAGTTTATTAAATGCATTAATAGATATAGATTTTAGTTGTTGGAAAAATTAGGACAAATAGTGAATAATAACGTGAATAATATCAATTATTCTATTCTTCCATGATTTTCTTAAGGAATAGTTAAATTAAATTTAAGAACTATTTAAATAAACTTTAGAAAGTCTTTAATTGCAAGAATTTGTTATTAGTAATGTTGGGTAAGTAAAACCCTAAATATGCAAATTATTGTAACATGCTAGGCTTAGAGCATTAAATGCAATTAAGTTGATTTGGAGCTTGATTGAAGGATTTCGAGCTTTGATTTTGATTGTGGCTTTGTGGGTGTGAGTTATGCATATGTATTTTGTATGTATTTGCATATACATATATATATGATTCTTTCGTTAATACTCACTTTGAGCATATCTATTCAATTGTTGAGTTGGTATTTCTTTGAATCAATGATATTTGTTATAAATATATTTTGTTTCTATTGCTGTACTTTAGAGTTGGTATTGTTACCCATTTCTTTGGAACCAACTCGTTATTATTATATAAACCGATCATTTTAGAATGTTCTTTGATTTTAAGTATCTTTGTTATCAATATTTATATTCTAAAGTATATGTATAGTCAGAATGCCTTCCCTATGAGGGAAAAAATATAGGACTGTGTGCACCAGTGACTCGATTGATAAAGTCAAAATATCAGGTGCTGAACCTCAGTCGAATTGGTCAACGTGTCGAAAATTATTGACCGCATGTCGGATGCGTATCGAGAGCGTATCAAAAGCGTATCAGTGTTGAACAAGTGTCGGACACCGACTCCCCCTTCTATTTAAGGTACCCGTGCTTTCCAGCAACTACCTCACCCATTTCTGCCTTTCTGGTACTGGTTTTTTAGAGATATAATGTACATCAATATATATGTATATATGTATATGTAACTTTTCCTAAGCAAACTCTGCCACTACAGAATCATCATTTCAACTAATGGCAATGGCTAGTATAGTCAGTTGCCTTTGTAGCTAAAGCAACAAGAAAGTCTCTGTAATCCCCTGATGGAATGCTCTCACATATTGCATCTCTTAGTTCCAACCCGTATTTCTTCTCGATAATCCCTTGAATCTCACCCATATCTATCTCTGCTCTGCTCATTATAACCCTTACCAAGGCATCCATATCAGTTGTTTTCACTTTAATACTTGTGTACAAGGCCTGCAATCAGTTTTCTAACAAACCCATTATATTTTTCTGATGAAATTTTGTAACTTATTTAATCATTAATGTACATAACTCGATCAAATCGTAGATATAGGACCAATGAGTTTAAGCTAAATAGTACTACAGCATTATTCAGATTTAGAGGTTGCAAGTTCAAAACTAAGTCGAAGCCCATTTAACAAAAATAAAACATCGATAAATTACCAACTTAGTCTAATAATAGTTCATTTCTCGTTTTAGCAGTAGATTCAAATTTAAATTCTCCTCCCCATACTAAAAACAAACGTACAGATACCAGTGACTAAAGATGGTCAATTACCTTTGCATAATAGTTAGGTGGATTGCACATGCATTTTATGACAGTCTTAAGTGCATCTTCAAATTCCCTAGAGTTTCCTTTCTTGAGAGACTGCAAAACAGGGATAAAACAGAAGAAATCACTAATTCAAATTTATGATCCAAATTTAACGCATAATAAAGAGAGTTTAACAGGTGGAATTAATTAAATTAATACACCTATGAATAATTATATATAAAGAAATTAGTGATGTTACTGAAGGTTAGGTGAGAACTACTTGTCAAACATTATACCTTAGTGTACTCATGTCCATAGATGCGTTTATAGCTAGAAAATATCATTTTCATCTGTGGAATGCTCCTTTTACTTAGAATCTCAAGCACAACAGCTTCTTCACTGGCTGCTGAACCTCCCTCCCCTGCTTCTTGTATCCTCTTCGCATCACATTTAGCAATATGTTGGCTAACATCTGCTTGGTGTGCCTTGTGCGATGCGGTTAATGCTACAAGTATCTGAGAAACCAACATATCAATTTCTATAAATAACCATTTGCACCAAAAAAAATAATCATAATAATAACACTTTCTGGAATTCAAGTTTTCATCTTTGATGGCTATACAAACGCATTCTTGAATTCACGATTTCACCTTTTGATGGCAGTTAAATTTAAAGATTACCTTTTGCTATGGATGGGATGGTTCAAGATTGATAATATCTTGGTCCAATTGTCTTCTGAATCTTGATTGATAGGCTTGTTTGATGAGCATAATATTACTTGATTTTCTACCCACAAAAATTTCAACAAGAGCTTTGAAATTAGTATCACCTTTTTCAAGAGCCTTCTTTGCTACAACAGCATCACGTTCATGTGGGTCTATCATCCACATAGACAAGGCTGCACAAACTTCAGATCCAAAGCCTCATTTTTTTGGCCATTAGAGACACATCTTTTCAAGAAAACTTGTCATGTCCTCTCCATACATTGCCTTATAAGTCTCTCTAATTTGTTGCCTTTCAAGCTTGGACCGGCTAGCCAAAGATCTAACCAATTGGTTTAGCCTTCCCCAAGAATCATGAATCTCTTTGCAATATTCTATCTCAAACCCTTGGCTAGATGAAGTTGGAATCTTGGTACCCATAGTAGAAGGATCAAGATTTTGGGTTTCTAATGTGTATTAGGAAGAACCCATTTGGTCTTCTTTTATAGGAAAGCCATGACTTGGGGGCCAAAGGCAGGGATTTTGCTTTGGTTGGGTGTGCGTGTGTTTAACTTCTGACAAACAAGGCTAAAACATAAAACATAAAGTGAAAACAATAAACTTCTCTAATTTTTTTTAATTAAATTAGGATTCCAAAATTGTGTCAAAAAAATTAACATTAATATTTGAGTTAAATATTAAAGAAATATTGTATTAAAATGTTGATTAGATATTATTAAGGTGAATTTAATATGTTTTAATCATAACAATTTTAAAACTACTAAAAAAAAATTAATTTACTTTTTCGAAAGTATTTAAAATAATATTTTTATCAAAATAATTTTAATTTCAATGTTGAATAAATTCTGAGTGTATTTTGAGTTTGCAAGTGCACATGTGCCATATGAGTTTTGTTTTGTAGCTAATTTCATGGATTTCCAACTAGACTATGACAAAGAAATATGTCCTCTTTTTGGCAAAACTTGTTAATGCCCATTCCAATGGCCACTCCTTCTTTCATTGGCCTCTATGCCATTTTTTCTCAAAGCAATTTGAAAGACGGTTCTTTCTTTTGAGTGATTCTAATGAAGGTGGGTGTTTTTTCAGACCACAAATATGAAGACAGAGAGTGTACAGTCATATTGGTCCAACATGGATTTGAATTAACCATATTATTTGATGTTCATGTTGTTATAGACTTTAGAGTAAGTACATAGAAAGTAATTCCATGGAAAGAGCTGCCTAAAAGGAAATCGAACCACTTAGCTTTCACATTATGAATTGTTTTTTTTTTTTTAATTTATAAATAAAATAGATTAATTTTTTAAAATATTGTAATATTTTATATAGCACCAATAACTTGTTTTGGTATTTAACCAATATTATATGCTTATTAAGATCACATTGGCATTCAGTAACACTAACAAATTGAACAATTCATCGATTTAATTATTAACTGAATAAATTAACATAAAGTTTTAATGGATGTTTGGCCTTAGATAAATAATGATATTAATTGATAAGTGTGAAGATGATAGTTGACAATGTCACACACCCATTTGCAAGGGACAAAAAGAGAGACATAGTCCAATAAAATTCCAATATGGCCTTCCGATTGCATGTTGACTAAGAAACGAATTACAATCGCCTCGTTTTCTCTCACGCCCATGTGCATTACTTTATACATATAAAAGAGATTTCATGAAAATTAAAATTAAATCTTATAAATTTGGATGTGATCTGTCGTTTTGAAAAAAACCTGTTCAATTTGATTTGGTCACAAAAAAATTCTAATTTCAAATAATACCCTAACTTTCAACTATATGATATTTATATGTGAATGACATTTTTTTTTCTAATAAATCGTATTGAATTCATTTACTAGTTTTTAAAATATAAAAGTCTTAGAAATTACCACTTTTTTTTGTATTAGAAAATATAACAACTAAATATAAGATTTAAACTCTAACATCCAGGGACGAATTTAAAATGATTAAAAAAAAGAGTATTCAAGATAATAAAAAAAAAATTAGAAAAAAATATTATAATAATAAAATAAATTTATTTAAAAATAAAAATAATAGAAAGTACTAAAATAAATATATATTTTAATTACAAATAATAAAAAATCATTGTATTATCATTGAAAAAAAAAGAAGGAATTGAAAAAGAAAATTAAGTAGAATTGAAAAGAAAATGAAGGAAAAATAAAAGTAAATGAAAGTAAATAATATTTTATTAAAAATTAAAAAATTAAAATTTTCAAATAGATTAACTATTTTATTAAATTTAATAAATTTTTAAGACTAAATAATAATTTATTCTAAAAAATTTTAAAAATTAAAAAGGTAAAATAATAATAATATTATTAAGTAATAATTTATTAGGAATTAATAAATTAAATTTTTAAAATAAAAGAATTATTTTATTAATTTTATAAATTTTATGGATTAAAATATAATTTTATTTGAAAAATTAAAAAATTAAAAAGTGAACACGTGTCTACATGTAGCTCTACCAAACTCTGTCTCAGCTAACATATTTTTTAAATATTTATTACCTTCATTATTAAATTTAAACACTAATTAACATATTTCATTAAAATACTGTATAAAGTTTTAACATTTATGTCAACATAAATATTACTAACAGTTCAACTTGAAACGTTAAATTTTATTGTTAATAAGTTATTTCCTATAAATAAAGAAAATTGAGTTAGCAGCAACTTCCTTATAACTTCATAATTTCTTTACACAAAGGATCTCTTAAAATGTAAACATTCCTTGTACAAAGTAAGAATGGTTTAATATAGTTTAGATTAATAATCAAACTTCTCATTTTAAATTATTATTATATTTTTAATATATACTTATTTATTTTTAATTATTATATTGAATATATATACATTCTAATAAAATTTTGTATTATAATATAATATATTTATACACATTATATAAAAAATAATTTAATATATTATTAAGCTAATTATTTTATTTATAGACGAAATTATAATAAATTTATAAGATAGAAAAATATGCATACATTTTAAAAATTATATTACTAAAAAAAGCTTGAATTTTCCTTTAGTTTGTTAATTTAAAATTTAACTTAAAATTATGATATATAATTATCAAAATAAGCAATTATATATATGTAATATAATTGCTATATTTAATAATAAATTATTGATTGATTGATATTCTTATTAATAAGTTTATAAAATTAATATTAACTAATTTGAAATCAATTTAAATTAAATTAAAATATTGATGATGAATTAATAAAATATGGGGAAATTTTTCTTTTGGTTTTAGAATTATATAATATACACATGATCTGATACACATGCATATAATATATTATAATAAGTACTAATTTATTTATTTTATAGAAAAAAAATTATTTAAAAAATTTTCAAAGAAAAATAATTAATTTTCTTTTATTTGATTGCCATATTGAAATCAATTAAAAAATAAAATTACTTAAAAGTCCGTTGAAAATATTTTAAAAAATTTCTATCACAATAATTTTAATTCCGATATTAAACAGATTGTGTGTAGGATTCTAATTCTGTATGGACTGTGACTCCAACAGTCAACCGCTGTTGAAAAGGACTTAACTAACTGAAAAAGGGCAAAATGGGAAAATTGTAAAAGAAAATGGTAATTATAAGAATACAGAGGGGTATTTGGTACAAGGACATTCTCTGCTGACATTGTTCTCTCTTCTGCATCCAACTTGTCAGGTTGCTGGCTATTTTAATACCCTTCTCTTCTCTCTCATAGAATCTTCTTCCAGTTATACAGATAGAGAGGAACTTACAATGCAGGTCAGTTCTTAGTTTCTTGTTTCAATTAGCAAAGATTTTATTTCTAATTTTAGTTGGAATTGAAATTTTTTGAGATTTGATTTTTATTTTTTGGTTGTAGGCAAGAACGGTTCAAGTGAAGAATTTATCAGATCTAGCAAGCGAGAGAGAGATTCATGAGTTCTTCTCTTTCTCTGGCGAAATAGAACATGTTGAGATCCAACGGTACGTTTTATACCTGCTTATATGTATACTTTTTTTTTTATTTGTTTACTTATTTTGAAGTCCTATTTTGGACTTCTGTTTGGTCGCTGAGAAAATGCGGGGAAAGTAATCTGACTGGAAAACTAGTAATTGTTTTTCCTAAGTTCAGTTACTTGAGCAGGAAAAATAAAAAAGTAAACTGGTATTATTTATATTTTGTGTTACGTTAGGCTCAGTGGATTTTTTTTTTATATATAAAAAAAGTGTTCCATGCCTTTTTTCCATGTATTATGTTTGCTTAATCTTAGGTTCTTGGTGGTGCTTCATCTTTGAATGCAGTGAGAATGGGCAATCAAAGGCTGCATTTGTTACATTCAAAGATGCTAAAGCACTTGAAATTGCATTGTTGTTATCGGTGAGTGTGAATGTTTCGTTTTTCTTTTTCTCATTATTATGCTTTGCGTGAGTACATGACATTGTGAAATCAAATTCTTTGTGTATGATTTACTTTAATATCTATGATGATGGAGATTGGACTATATGTAATTTTAAAGAATTGATTGTTTACATTTTAAGCAATTGAGTGGTATTCTTTAAGAATACAATATAAAATTGACCACATCTCTGAACTGTAGGCTGACATGTGTTATTTGATTTGAATTAATTACGAGAATTAGGTTTGATTGAAACACCGTGATGAGTAAATTGAATTCATCTCGTAGATTTTTGCTTCAGTAGTAAGTGATGATCAATTTTATGCTACAATTTCAGGCAGTATGCTTTGATTATTTTAGTTGTCTTTCTCTGGAAATGCAATGTGCCCTGTGCACATCTGTGTTCTGGACCTCCTGGTGGAAGTGACTAGATTTACATGCTTAGAATTGATGTCTGAATTTTGTTCACTTTATCGTGAAATTACTTGGTGTATGTTGTGTTATGGAATAAATAACCTGGCTCTCAAAACTTATTTTTGCTGAAGAAGTCCTAACATTTGTTTTCATTTACTGGAACAATCTTAGAGGATGAAAATGATTCACTCTTAAACAAATTGAGCCATATGCTTATGCAATGCTTCCAAATTTATGTTAAATCTACTAAAAAAAAGATTATACATTATTAAATGTTATATTAGATATGTTTCCTTATGATGATTGTCATATCCTTGCCTATTGTTTTTGAGATACAATTTCTGGAAAAAGATTATTTTTAGCCTCTCTACATCGTTTGGGTTAACAGTTGTGGCGGAAACTTGTAGTTCTTTATTGCCAATTATTTGTTTGGTCGAATGCAAAGTATGCCTTTTGAATGGTTAAGATCACACTTTGTATGCCTAGCATGATTAAGTGTTTAAGCCATACTCTTTTGGTCTTCTATTTGTGATTGGCAATACTGTTGTAACCATCATACAAAAAACTGTTGAAATTGAAATATTCATAATTGATGCAGGGAGCAACTATAGTGGATCAGATAGTAATTATAACTCCTGCTGAAAATTATGTTCCAAATCATGAGCTACAGGTGAGTGGATGAATGAATTGCTGCAACCTTATTCAATTTGATTGTCAAGTATCCATATTCACAACTGCAATTTATGCAGGAAGTAAGAAGGATGGATAATGCTATATCTGCTATTCCCTCCGAAAGTCATCAATCAGATGTTGAGGTTGGTAGAATTGCTGGTGGCAACCTTATAGCAATAAGATAGATTTATTTGTCAAAATGTAGAATTACTCATTGATAGATATTAGACTGTCTGAAAATGGAAAAGCTGTGGAACAATGATGTTCTTGCTGGTTGTCTTAGTTTAAAAAAAAGATAAATTTTAGAAAATGCTAGTCTTAGCAAAGTGGTTGATCAAGATTGATCTCAATCTTCCATTCAATTCTTCTCTGCTCCCTGTTTTAGCCAGGAACATTTTACATGGTTAGTAGTGGTGGGTTGTTACTATCCTTTTTATATCGATGTGTCTTTGTCTCCACTTTGAGCCTGTATGATAACTGGATAAATATGATAAAATATGTTGGCTTCTGTGCATTTGTGTGCTCTGAATTATGTCTATTTCATTTGCATTTTTCACAAGTTTTGTCCTCCAAAAGTATGGTCTTAGAGTTACATTGTCTTTGTTAGGAGTCCAAAACTTGTCCAGCTGGCAACGGAAAAATTTATGTCAGTAGAGCACAAGAAGTGGTTTCAAGTATGCTGGCAAAAGGTTCAGCTTTTGGCCAAGATGCAATGAATAAGGCCAAGGCATTTGATGAAAAACATCGCTTGACTGCTAGTGCATCTGCCAAGGTAATTTCCTTTGATAGAAGAGTTGGGCTCACAGAGAAATTGACAGTCGGCATTTCAGCAGTCAATGAGAAAGTGAAGTCTGTGGACCAAAGGCTTCATGTTTCAGATAAAACAATGGCAGCTATATTTGCAACAGAGAGGAAGATAAATGATACAGGATCAGCTGTAAAATCAAGCAGGTGAATCTCTTCCTTAACATTATAGCTTCTGGTGATGCTTTATAATTTGTGCTACTAAATAACTCATAATTCCATGATTGATCATGAATTTCAATTTTACTGGAAATAAATAAAAATCTAAGAAATGTGGTATTTTGCATCTAGTGCGAAAAATGATTATCAAAGCAATATTAGCTTTATTTTCTTTTTTTCTTTTCTAATATGAGTAGTTTAAATCATCTGAGCTCTTAGTTAACTTGCATGAAATTACTTCCAATGATTCAGAATACATAGGTAAACAACTGCTGTTGATATATTTACACCTATGAAGTAGTCTAACTTGTTTTGTTGATTGCTTAGTTAATATGCACCAAATACTTCCATACGGTAATCAGATGGCAATTGCTGTTTATTTATTGGTATTCCCTGAGGTGCTTCCTGTTGTAGTGAGGAGCTCTTTTGGGTCTTGAGTCTGTTCTTTACTGACTTTTCAGGTCAGAGGCAATGGATCTTCAACATAATACTACCTTTTGCAGCACCCCTTCAATTGTTATTTTTGATTGCTGTACTTATATGATGTTGATCTCATTTTCTAGTGATAGTTTTAATATTAAAAGACACGAGTTAACAAAATCTGTTTTTACTGTTGACAGATATGTGACAGCCGGAACAGCTTGGCTAAATGGTGCCTTTATTAAGGTGGCAAGGGCTGGCCAGGCTGCTGGTACAAAAACTCGGGAGAAGTTCAATATGGCTGTTTCAAACTTGACTGCCAAGGTAGGTTCTACTAGTGGCACTGTTTTTCTTTGTTATTGTTTAATGCTGCCTTAAATAGAAGAAGATCATAGTTACATTGTATACCAAACATGAAATTACCCATATGCTAAGTTGGCATAAAATGATCAAACGTTCTTTAATAATTTGTTGTGGTCTTGTTTTTGTATACATTTTATGTCTCTGTATTGTTAATTGGTGTAGGTTGTGATGCAAAACAAATAGTCCTCGTGATTTTGAACCCAACTCCTCTTTCTCAAAACCAGTTTATTACTATTACTGTTACTTTACTATTATTGTTATTATTATTTTATTGTGGGAACATGCTTGAGACTAATATCAGTGATGTATTGAGTGTGCTTTGTGCTTTGTTTTCCTCTTTTTTAAAAAAGTTGTCGTGGTCTTGACCATAATATGATGCAATATCAAACCAGTCAATAATCATACTCGATTACTTTCTTGCTTTTTTCATAATGGCTTAGACATGCTTCTGTTTCCTTGAATGCAGGAATCTCCAATTGCTGTATAACCTAGAATTTGGCGTCACTAATAGCTGCTACACAAGATCTTTTGTGACAAATGCATTGATCCCCATGTTGGTCCAATCGTTGAGTTTGGGAAATATGTTGGAAATATTGGAGCTGCAGGTCCCACCGGAGGATGAGAGAAATTTGTGCAGTGTTTCCTATATGCATATTGATATTTGGTTTGACGTGTGTGCAATTATTGTGAACCTAATATTGCTCTATTTTTCAATATTCTTTGATTCGTAGGGTAATATGCCTATAGCTTCCATGTAATTTTGCTGTTTGCAACATTGATTTTTCAAGTCTAAAAGAAAATTAATTCGCGTTGGAAGAGAATGCTTACCCTTTCTGCACATCAAGTGTTGGATTAAGTTTCTTTTCTTCTACTTCTTTAGACTATAACAAATTAAAATTTTCATTTGCTACATTATTACTGAGATGGAGACTAGCCTTGTGAAGCATTTATTTCAGTTGGAGCAGTTTGATATTTATGGCGATTTGATCGGTTTGATTGCTTCGAATTATTTTCCTTGACGATTCCATACATGTGATGATTTTATCTTTCGGAAATGGGAAATTGGTGTTTGAACCTATTCATCAGCAATGAATGTTCAGCCTTTGGTCTCTTATCTAATGGTGCTTGCATTTAATGAAATTAGCTTAGAACTCCAATTTTTTACATTTTACATTGTTATCATGTCATTTTTTTCTGCTTGGTTTTTGACTTTTTGGCCATAATACAGAAATAAATTTTTGTAGTTCATATTACTGGTTACATTAAATCAAAATCTTTCTATATTTGCAGGTCACATCATCATTATTTCATTTTCTTTGAAAAAAAAAAAAACTCTTTGTGATCATTTTCAATTTGCTTTTTGGTCCCGTCCTTTTTAAAGAAAAAAGGTCATTCTGTAACCCATTTTAAAAGAAAGTTAGCCGATAATAAAAGGAAAATTGACTCTCGTGGTCATCTATTTTGAAATTTTCTTTCCCGTGCTTCCTTTACATTTCTATGATTAGTATTTGATTTTTTGACTCTTTTCCTCTTCAAATCATTGAGGGAGGTAAAAAAAATTCAAATCTCAATCTTGTTTCTCTAATATATAATATATTTAAAGATTATTGGATTTATTTTAATTATATTACTAAATGATATAGTAATGCTTTTTTTTTTTTTTATTATGATGTGATGTTAGAGATTGATTTTAGTGTATCATACTAAATTTATATAGTAAATTTTTAGTTACAATTGATGATGAATAGTAAAATTTTCACTTAGCTCTTATTATTTTTTTTTTTCATTTTTTACTTTCTTTTCTTTCCTTTTTTCTTTTTTCTTTTTTTTTTTTTTATTTTCTATATCTATACTAACATGTAATTTTTTTTTAATTCTCTTTTTTATTTCTCATTTTTTCTTTTTTATTTTCTATATCTATATAATAAGATAAAATGGATATAAATAATAAATTTTTCATTTTCCCTTATTTCTTTTTTTTTTTACTTTATTTTTTGCTCATTTTTTCTTTTTTATTTTCTACATTATACATGCATATATAGTCTTTTTTTTTTTTTTTCATTTGTTCATTTTCTTTCTTTACTTTCTTTTCTTTTCTCATTTTTTATTTTTTATTTCCTATGCCTAACATATATATCTTTATATCCGTATACATGTATAAAAGTGAAGATTACTATATATGATTAGAGATGACAATGGAAGGAGAATTATCTCTGTCTTCATTTCTATTTTAGCGAAAAATTTTCATTCTCGTTCCATCTTATATATAAGAATAATTTAGTCTTTATCTATATTCTCATTCCAACGAGGATTCTCATTTTTACTTGAATTTTATATTATTAAATTTTGTATGAATTTATAAAATTCATAAATAAGAATAAAAAATAAGAATAAATTTATTTAAAAATTATTAATAAAATTTAAGCACACAAAACATCAACCGAACATAATCAAAATATAAATACGCTTAATACATTAAAAATATTATATAATTAGTAAAATAAAATTAAAATTTTATTTTCTTATTTTTATTAAAATTCTAATACATAAACATTGTATATATAAAGGTAATTAAGTAATTATATTAAGTAGATTTATATAATTGTAATATCGGATTTTCATAAAGATGAGAACGAAAATTTTTACAGGATAGAAAATATATTTTTCATCCCGCTAACGAAGATCAGAGAATCTCCTTTTTATTCGGAGCAAATTCTCACGAAAAATAGTAATTCTTCGTCCATTGCGGTCCCTATTCATGATGAATAGTTTTTTTACTTTCTTTTTGTTTTCTCATTTTGTAATACATATGAAGCATTTTAAATTTGTAATTCATTATTCATATAGAAATAGTGAATTTTTAATTAGGTATGCTATATGATAATAAATTATTTATTGATAAATAATAAAGAAAAGGTATGCTATATGATAATAAATTATATAAAAAATAATAATAATTAAAAGAATATTCAACCTTATTTGTAATCTATCG
Source organism: Aleurites moluccanus (assembly GCA_948193065.1). Taxonomy (NCBI): domain Eukaryota; kingdom Viridiplantae; phylum Streptophyta; class Magnoliopsida; order Malpighiales; family Euphorbiaceae; genus Aleurites; species Aleurites moluccanus. The sequence continues at coordinate 28,008 of CANXYC011856242.1, forward strand.
TGGGTATATTATTTTAAAAGGTAAGAAAAAAATATTAGTTATAATTAATTTAAAATAAGATGAAAATTAAAAGATAAACACTTACTGTATAATCTACTATGAATAAAAAATGAAAACTTTTTATGTTGGAACTCTTATTTTTATTTAATATTTTTTATAATTTAAAACAATAAGATTTATTAGTAAAAATTAAAAATAACAAAAATAAATTTCAACGTGATAAATGAAGTGTTCAAATAAAAAAATTTAAAATTTTAGATCCACGTTTATTGATTATAAAATAGAAATATAAGAGTACAATAAACACATATGTATATATAAAGATATAACAGATTTTTAAGATTAAACCTCATGCAAATATTTACTATAATTATTTATCTTAATATGTTTTATAATGATTAGTTGGTATAAAATATTTATAAGTTTAAAATATTTGATTCAAATTTCATTATTTCTACTTTAAAAGAAAATTTAAATAATTCAAGATTTTGGATAATAATTTTTTTTTAATAAATTTTAAAGAAAAACATATATTATTTTTGTAAATAGTATATTTTCATATAATAATTTTTTAAATCAATATTTAAGATATGAAAATAAAATTATTAAATTTATACATAAAATAAAATTTAAATTATTTTATCAATTAATAATTTTGAATAATTTTAAAGTTGGACGCTACACTAATTATATTGAAATATATTAATAAATATCTTTATTTTAAAATGATTTTAGAAGTTAAATTTTGATTAATGAGTTAGAGATAAAGTGTAATATAAATTATTATAATTCTTTTTTGACCCAATGATTAATGGTATTTATAATTGTTATTCAGTAGCCTACCGGAGAAAAGTCTCAATAAATATTTTAATTTTCTTGAGTAAAAATTCCATGCCTAATTATCCAAAGTAAATAAAATATTTCCATGCTAATTATTTTAAAAAAAATCCCTAGTGTGGGTAAATTAGTCATTTTAATCACTAATGGCCGACGCTTGAAGGTTTACAAAAGCTCAACGACCCAAACCAAAAGAGAAAAGAGCACTACTGGTACTCGAAAAGAAAATCATAACGCCCGTATTTTTACTCCGTAAGATCTCTCTCGCATTCTATAGGCCTATAGTTTTGCAACGTGTCAAACAGAGAGAGTTGTAGTCGTACATGCACTTTTACATGACGTGGCAACAACAACACTCAACTTGAGACTGGAAGGGCATTTTCATAATTTACATCCGTTTCGGATAAGAATTTAAAATTAAAATTAAAAATTTAATTTCAATTTTAATTAAAATTTTATTAAAACTGTAATTTTAATATTTATATTATATAAAAAATTAAAATTGAATTGAAATTGAATAAAAGTTTATGATAATGGACAAATCACTCACAATGATGGTGTTGGTGGGATAGCGATCGTGATAAACCATTGACAGTGGTGAATCATTAAAGATGACTGTGATGGTCGTGAATTACTATAGCGGATGGCATAGACAGACATAACAAATTTAGGAAGAAATAAAATTTAAAAATTTTAAAAAAAGACATTACGATAATAATATAAATTTATTTAAAAAAGTGGAGTAGCGATAGCAATAATAAATCATTAAAGATGACATTGATGATTATCGGAGAGGAGGGACAGTGATGATCATGGATTATCGGAGAGGACGGTAATAGGCGAACACAAAAAATTTAGAAAGAAATAAAATTTTAAAAATTAAATAAAAAATATTATAATAATAATATAAATTTATTTGAAAATATAAAATAATAAAAATATCAAACATATATTTTAATTTAAAAATTATTATAATATTATTATTAAAAAAAAAATTGGGTAAAAAAATAAAAAAGGTAAGAAAATAAAGAAAAATAAGAAAGAAAATGAATAAAAAAAATAAAATGAAAGCAAATGAGACTAAATAGTAGGTTATGAAGGACGGAATAGATAGTCTTTAGACTGATTATTTTATTAATTTGTCATTTATAAAAAAGTTATTTTAATAATTTATCAAATTTCAGGAGTAAATATTAATTTATCCTAAAAATTTTAAAAAATCAAGGGTATATGTGCCCTTTGCTCTCAGCTACATCCGCCATGGCCGGCGGAGGTGGCGATTGTGGTGGGCTGGCAGCCACGGTAGATCATCGACAATAATGGACCGCTAACGCCAGCGAAAATGACGGTGGCGGTGACAGTAATGGACCGTCGACGGTAATAATAGTGGACCGTCGGTATCGATGATGACAGATCACCGACGCCTGTAGTGGTGGTGATGATGGTGATAAGGGTGGGGAGGACGGTGGGGTGGGTTGCAATGGTGGTTATAAGTTTATAATGGAATTGTGAAATTTTTTGGAATTATGGATATAATTTTAATTTTAAATTTATTAGGGCTGCTAAACGCTGATATTGAAATTGGGCCGATTTCAATTTCAATTCTAGGCTCCTAAACGGACCTTTATTGTAATTCCCATAATACCCTTCATTCTTTAGAGCTCGATTCCTCCTTTCTCTCGACCTGATGCCTTTGGTCTGGTTCGGTACATTCCTGGGTTCTATTCTCTTTGTAACAGAAATCAATCACTCTTTATATTTTATTTCTCTCTCTGTTTCTATGTCACTTGTGTTTTGCGAGCATTTTTCTCCTTCTCTCTCATGTTGAAGATTTTTGGAGGTTGGAGGAGTAGGTGATGCATAATTTCGTTAATTTCATTATTTTTTTATTAAAAAAATTGGGGTGTGTTTCAATTTTTTTTTTTAAATCTTTTGGGTTCTTCATTTCTGGATTCTCTGATTTTTTGGTTATTTTTTTTTTTATGATTTCACAATGGGCAATTCGTTATTAGTTTTGTGGTTTTTTGGGTACTTTTTGTGTTAGGTTGGCGAGGTCTAATATCGTTTTTCTTGGTTATTCAAATTTTGTAACTTTGTCAGGTGGGTATAATTTATTAAAATGCATTTGTTAATTGATTTAGGTGTTGAGTCTTAATGCTTGATGTGATGGCTCTTATGGTGATAATATTTGATTTGCGATCAAGTTTTCGTTTTTTGTTGATTGAGTGTATCTGGAGTAAGGATTTTTTATTTTTGAGTTTCTGTTTCAGCTGCTTGGAAAGCTTTTTGGAATTAGGTATCAATAAATGTGTCCGTTTAGATAATTAATTATATTGTTTTTTTCTCCCATATTGGCTAGTTTTGGGTTTAAGCTTAGTTCTTTGAATGTTTTGATTCTGGAAATATGCAGTGTGATCAATCATTTCTAGATTTTTTTTTTAATTCATTTTCTTTTTCCATAGCACAACGACTATTCCTTGAACATTTTTAATTTTGTTATTTTATCTAGCTGGAGTATGAAATGTACATAATTGATTTAGAATTTCATTTTATGAAAAAATGTGAGGCCAGCAACTTCACTGATTTCAGCTCTCCTTGCACATTTATGGTTGTGCTGGTGAATTGCCGTGACTTTGCTACAAAGGCAAAAGCTTTTGTTGCTGTATTGATACATTTTACTGATTTATATTAAAATTCCTTTTCCGCTCTGCTTTCAAGCAGTTGTCTGACAATTTACTAAGTGGTACTCTGCCGTCATTATGATAAATTGCATTTATTTTCTTGAATACAAAATTATGTGTTATGATGGACCTTATACTAGTGTTTTTGTTGCAGAAATCTTATGATGTGGTTGTTCATTGAATTTTTTTTCTTGCTTTTTTACTGGTGATTGCAACTAAAGGGCCCACCCTCCCTTCTTTTAGCATTAGAAAACTAACTATTTATCATACTATTCTAGATGTTTTTTTGTTGTCTTTTTTTTTTTTTGGTTAATATAGGGGTTTCGTGTGTCCTTTTCAGTTTATTTCACTTCAATCATTTATTTTCCCCCAACTGGCAGGTTTTACTGACAGAGGAATTTCTGATGCAGGGTCTTGCTAAGTGTGGTTGATGAATATTTATCTATTGTTGATGAACCTTGATGGGCGCTTGTGAATGGCTTTTGGAGCTTGTTTCTGTTTATGGTGCAGACGGTGATGATGATAGTGGTGTGGCAGTTTGTTAATTCACATCTGCGTTTGATGGAATTATCTTTTTGATTCTCTTCTTTTTCAGATATGAAAACCAATTATGAAATGATATAGAAAGCATGAAGGGATAGATTAATTTGTTGGGTATCCCTAACTTATAAAGTATTTGTTTTTGGCTCATGGAATGATTTGCTGAAGTCGTATACTGTTAAGCAGTATCTGGCAGGCAGAGATATAAGCAACTAGTTTGGAAAACTTGGGAAGATTAGTTTATATCATTTACCAAATATAGAGAATATGGAGATGCTAGTTTCACCTCAAGGACAAAAGCAGAATATGCAACTGCAGGCTCGAAAATTTGCATCTGGTGGTTCCCATAAAAATCTATGGCTTGTTGTGCGAGAAGGTTCTTTGGCTGATGTAGATTCAGCACTGGCACTACTTAAGAAGAATGGAGGTAACATTAATTCAAGGAACATGTTTGGCCTGACTCCTCTTCATATTGCAACTTGGAGGAACCACATTCCCATTGTTGGGAGGCTTCTCATAGCTGGTGCTGACCCTGATGCTAGGGTGTGTTACTTTTCTCATCCTTTTCTGTGCTCACACACATGCACTTGATGAAATAGATATCCCCTTTTCCCTTATTTTGTCATATTGCAACAAATACTCGTCTTCAGCAAATATTTACTTAGTGTTCTTTTCATTAATAGAGTACAAGTAGAAATTTTTAGTATCTGTTTCCTACAAATACTGTGTTGTGTGTCCAATCCTTTTGACAATATTTGAAAGTACTTCCATATCTGTCATGAAGGATATGCTTTTAAATTTTGAGTGACATAAAAGTGTTTTTTTCAGATATACTGAAATTTGATATGCAGCATCCTGAGATTCTGTTTTATCCCTCATTGAGTACTCCTTAACATTATTTACTTCAGGATGGAGAATCAGGATGGACTAGCCTTCACAGGGCTTTGCATTTTGGTCATCTTGCAGTGGCAAGCATCCTTCTTCAATCCGGTGCTTCTATTAAACTGGAGGATTCTAAATCCCGTACACCTGTTGATCTCCTGTCTGGGCCTGTATTGCAGGCCACTGGAGATGGATGTAATTCAGGTTGTTGCATCTGTGTTTTCACATGATCTATGAGGATCTTACTGTTCTTGCAAATTCAATGTGATTTCAATTTAGGTGTGACCTGGAATTATTATATCTGTCTTCAGTGGCTACTGAGGTGTTTAGCTGGGGAAGTGGTGCCAATTATCAACTGGGAACTGGAAATGCTCACTTACAAAAGCTACCTTGCAAAATTGATGCACTTCATGGTTCATTTATTAAATTGGTTTCTGCTGCAAAGTTCCACAGTGTAGTAGTTGGTGCATGTGGGGAGGTTTACACCTGGGGATTCGGAAGGGGGGGCCGCCTTGGGCATCCTGATTTTGATATCCACAGGTATAGTGTATCAGTTTTTTATACTTAATCCACATATATGTGAAGAAGATACCAAAACTTTCATAGTTGCAACTTTATTTCTGTGTATTCTGAAGTTTAGGCATTAAATTTGACCATTTATGTAAATTCATTATGTATATTGTTGTTTTGGTTGCAGTACTGAACTTTCTGGACACTTGTGTTTCTTTTTTTATCACCTTCAATTCCGTGGTCACAAATTATTGTGATACAGATGGAATAGATTCCCATTTTTCTTCAAGTTTTAGTGCTGAAAAAAATCTAAGCTCCTGTATGTCCCATTTGTGCATATAGCACCATTCCATTTTTTTGTTCTTTTAGCTTTTTTTCTGTAAGAAAGAACAATCTAGTGTATTTTATTTATTTATTTATTTTTTTCAGTGGTCAAGCTGCAGTAATCACTCCCCGTCAGGTGACTTCTGGTTTAGGGTCCCGCCGGGTGAAGGCAATTGCAGCTGCCAAACACCACACTGTTCTTGCTACTGAAAGTGGGGAAGTCTTCACCTGGGGCTCCAATAGAGGTAAACGTAACTAGTTTGTTTGAAGTATGCATGACAAGATTTGCAATGTAATTGCTGATTTTCAAGTTCAACTCCACGTGTCCTTTTCATTGATTGAAACAGGGATATTACTGCCTGTACCAATGTATGTGTGTCTTTCAAGTATACAATTTAGAGGAAATAAGCAACATTTCCTGTTCTTATTGATAATTTTTCCTGCATGTATAATTTCTGAAGGACTTATGATGTTCTACAGAGGGTCAGCTTGGCTACACTGTAGACACTCAACCCACACCTCGTAGGGTGAGTTCACTTAGGTCGAGGGTTGTTGCTGTTGCCGCATCAAACAAACACACAGCTGTAGTTTCTGATTCTGGTGAAGTTTTCACATGGGGCTGCAATAGAGAGGGTCAACTTGGTTATGGCACCTCTAACTCAGCATCCAATTACACTCCAAGAGTGGTTGAGTGCTTGAAAGGCAAGGTTTTTATAGGAGTTGCAGCTGCAAAATATCACACAATTGTATTAGGAGCTGATGGAGAGGTAACTTTTATCTTTTTATCCCTAAGTAGAACCAATTACTACATCATTGCTTTTCTGGTTATTATCATTGCCTAGGCTTTGATTCATGAATATGTTATTACCATTTAGCCCTAGATGGAGTAAAATCTTATGTATGCTATGTATGTTGACAGGTGTACACATGGGGTCATCGACTTGTTACCCCAAAACGTGTTGTGATCGCTAGAAATTTGAAGAAAAGTGGTAGTAACCCTTTGAAGTTCTGTCACATGGAACGGCTTCATGTGTCTTCTATAGCTGCAGGGATGATTCATAGCTTGGCTCTCACGGATAATGGTGCATTATTTTATTGGCCATCAGCAGACCCTGATCTTAGATGTCAACAGGTTTGTTTTAAAAGAACTTAGTTTATTTCTGTTGTTCTTTTTAGTGTCTTGATAAGTGAAATGACATTCTTTTTTAATTTTCCTATTGTAGCTATATTCCTTATGTGGAAAAAAAGTGGTGAGCATTTCTGTGGGCAAGTACTGGAGTGCTGTGGTTGCAGATACAGGTGATGTTTACACTTGGGATGGCAAACAAGGTAAGGATAAGCTGCCAGTTGTCACTCGATTACATGGTATAAAAAGGGCTACATCAGTTTCAGTTGGTGAAACACATCTACTGATGGTTGGTTCTCTTTATCATCCTATCTATCCTCCCAATGTGGTCAATAATCTTGAGAAGCAGAAGTTGAAAGTTCAGAATGAAGAAGAAGAGCTTGATGAAGATTTGATGTTTAACGATATGGAGTTTAGTCACATGTCATCCATTGTACAAAAGGATGATTCTGCACAAAGGCCTATACCTAGCTTAAAATCTCTTTGTGAAAAAGTGGCTGCAGAAAGTCTTGTTGAGCCACAAAATGCTATAAAAATGCTTGAAATTGCTGATTCACTAGGAGCAGAAGACTTGAGGAAGCATTGTGAGGTACTTTATACAACTATCATAATTTTTGAAAGAGGACCTGAAATTTTATGTCATTTGTGCATCAAATTATACTGCCTTTTGATCATCCGTTGTTTCATTAAATAAAATTCCATAATTTGTTAGTTTAATCTTAAATTGTCAATCTCTTATTTTAGTGTTATCACTATTACACTAGTTGCCAATCTCTCAGTATAGTGTTAGCACTATTACCTTTATTGCTCCTTCAGTTGTTCTCCTTTTTTTTTTTTTCCCTTTTTCAAATGATATTCGAGTTCATTTTCCCACCCTTTCCCGCTAATTAACTTCATGTTCAAGTACTCTTATATTTTTAAGGGAACTCTTTTATGTAGGTTTTGCTGGACTTGTCACCCAAGGACAGGTTTTCCTTGTTTATATAAAGAAATTAGGTTTTGAGAGAAAAGTATGCTTTGGCTTATGACATTTTGAACTGCATAAGTTAGCTAGCATATTAACAGATTATTTTGTTCCGCTTGCCATGTATCTCTGGTGATTATTAATCACCTGCAACAAGGATAATAGTAAATGTGTTATCGTGTAAATTTTGGCTTAAAGATTTAGTAGTGTATTAACCTATATCTGTCTGCGTGTATGTCTTATCACAGTGCTCTCTCTTCTTTGATGAAAGAAGAAGAAATTGCTCTAAGGTGGAAGAGAAAAGTCTTCTCCTATGGAATATTTGCTTTTTAGCAGATGGGATATTTTCTATTTTGATGTCTTTCTCAGACATATTTTGGTTTTGATGTTATTTCTGATATGTTGTTTGCAGGACATTGCTCTTCGCAACCTTGACTATATTCTAACTGTTTCATCACATGCTTTTGCAAGTGCTTCACCTGAAATTCTAGCTAATCTTGAAAATTATTTAGACCTAAGGTCATCTGAACCTTGGAGTTACCGTAGGCTCCCAACTCCAACTGCTACTTTTCCTTTAGTCATCAACAGCGAAGAAGAGGATAATGAATACGATGCTCCACGGACTCGAGATAACCACAACAACAAATCGACCTTGAAGTGTGGAGATGAAAGATCGGATTTCCTTCTACAACCCAAAGATGATCCTAATGAAGGCATCTCCAGAAAAGTTTGTGCTTTGCGAAAGAAGTTGCAGCAAATTGAGATGCTTGAAGTGAAGCAATCTGATGGGCATCTTCTTGATGACCAACAACTTGCAAAGCTTCAAACAAGGTCAGCAATTGAAAGTTCACTAGCTGAGCTAGGTCTTCCAGTTGAGACAGTGCAGGCAAAGGCATTAGTTGCAGTTTCATATGATGTAAAAGCGAACAAAAAGGGTGAGATATCTAGAAAACAAAGAAGAAAGAGCAAACAAAAGGTAGCACAAGTGGAAACAATTCCTGGTTTTAGTGGAACTGATGTAGAATCAGACCTTTTGAAGGGTCCATTGGAAGTTGGGACCTCTAGGGTTTCAATGCATAAGGTATGGTTGATATACCTCAACCAACAAAATGTTTATTGCATTGTTTTGATGTACTTTTTGTTTTTGTTAATATACGATTTAAGTGGTGAATTTTAAGGGGCATACAGGATTTTAAATGAGGGTAAGAGATATGACAACTTGGGAGTCATTTGGGAGAAATCTTAGGGCTATCTCAAGTTTTAGAATAAGAATGTCTGTCTTGAGACAGGTTTGAATAATTTTGAAATTGCTCTTTAGTTCACCTAGAACCAATGCTTTGAATGGATTTGCCCAAAACTAGCTCGCATTGCTTTCCTATATTGCCTCTAACCGATGATAACTCCCTGTTGTGAACATCAGTGCGTCAATGTTTATTTGTGCTATGATTTAGAAGTACAACCACATATGATGCTCCCATTTAGAATATCCTTTTTTTTGGAGTTGGTCATTCTTCCTGAATCCCCCATCTAACTTATCTCATGCATGATATTCATCCTAGAGAATGTAATTCGACAACCAGTACCTATGAGCATAATAAATTCATTTGGTGTTCCTTTCCCCTCTACTCTTCCTGTTTTGTTGTTTTGATTAGGCCTAGATTCAATTCCTTGATGCAAATGTTGAAGGCTTCGTCTTACTGTTTCTAAATATTGCTTCTTAGCCCCCAGGACCATAAATGGGTGATTGTGGGATTATACTTAAGTGTCATATGTGAGGAATCTATTTTTTTATTATGTTCCACAAATTATTGGAAAACATGGAGTTAATATTATTTTTACTCTAGCAATGAGTGAAATTTGTTGAATTGTTTGATTTTTGACTTTTGATAGGAGGAAGAAACCATGTTTGAGGGAAGTTTGGTGAACCAAGCCTCTAAAAAGTTTGCTTTCTTTGCTCAGAAGAAAGATGCTTCTGACTTGCAAAAATGTAAGAGTTCATCTCCTGCAGTATCCAGAAAGAAAAACCGTAAAGGTGGGCTTTCTTTGTTTTTGAGTGGTGCTCTGGATGACACCCCCAAAGATGTGGCTCCCCCTCCACAAACGTCTAAAAGCGAGGGTCCAGCATGGGGTGGGGCTAAAGTCTCGAAGGGCTTTGCTTCGCTTCGTGAAATTCAGGATGAACAGAACAAAACCAAGGTGAACCAACCAACAAGGAATAAAGATCAGGCGGAAGATCATTCTGATAGTAGAAGTGATGGGAAAGTTCTGTCGAGTTTATTTATGCCATCGAAACCAGTAGCTGTGGTACCATCCCATGCTCCGCAGGCATGTGATGCAGAAAGAAGCACACCTCCTTGGTCTTCTGGAACTCCTCTTCTTTCTCGGCCATCTCTTAGAGACATCCAAATGCAGCAGGTATGTAGAGTGACTTTTTTCGTCTGTGTTTCACATACTGAAAATGCAATGCTGAGGCAAGGATCTTCATGACAATATTTGGGAGCCCTATTGGTAGTAATTATCATTTCTTTTTTATATTTATCATTACCTTGAATTACTGAGTTGCCTTTCTATTGTTTATATTTCTAGTCCGTGTTCCTGTAATCCACATAATCTGCAAAACTCAATATTTCTGTGTAACCATACTTTGTCCTGACTCAGCAGGGAAAACAACATCAGAATAATTCTCATAGTCCAAAGACAAGAACAGCTGGATTTTCAATTGCATCTGGTCAGGGTTCACCATCAGATTCTCCAGGGATGAACCGCTGGTTCAAACCTGAGGTCGATGCACCCTCATCAATTCGTTCCATTCAGATTGAAGAAAAAGCTATGAAGGACTTGAAGCGCTTTTACAGCAGTGTCAAGATTGTGAAGAACCCAACTTAAAATAGAACTGCATGATTCTTCTTGCGTTCGTATGTAGCAATTAGGCTCTTTCATTCTTTTTGCTGTTCTTTTTTCCAGTTCATTGCTGTGAATTCAAGTGTAAATTAAGGGTCTTTAATTTTTAGAGTAGCTACCAATTCTCATTAGCCTTTAATTTATTATTCTTTGAACTGGAGTAGATGTGATGGTTAACAGCTCCTTTCATTGTACAATCTCTTCCTTTCTAATGAGATCTATATAAATCTCTTCTTTTTCATTGTACAAAGTAAAGCAGACTTTTTCACATATTATTTTTTCCTGATTAGTTTAGAAAGGAAAATAAAGATCACAAGAGCTAACTTGATTTTACATGTTTCCATATATTTTTGCACTAGTTTTTTTTTAATATGTAACAAAGTTAATATTTATGGAGAGGAATTGAAATTATCCTTTGGTTCAAATCTATTTTCACATTTCTAAAACATATATTATAATGTCATTTGATTAATTAGGTAAAAGAAGAAAAGATATAATTTTGCTTGCTATATGAACTAGGAAATTTGTTGATAGTGTAGGTGGTGGAAGATGTGCACGTGTACGCGAAGCAAAGTGTTGATGGACCCACAACGAAACTAATCATGCATGTCTCCAATGGGAGAGAAAGTGCGCAGGACGCAGCCAAGAACTAGTTGCCAAACACAAATAGCCATAGATCTTCACTTCCTTGGGCCATAAAAGGGGGACATGGTCAGTTAAAAATCATGCAAAAAATGAAATCTCCTTTTCTCTCTTTTAATGGGTTTCTCACATTTTTCAAAAGATATATCTGTATGCCTGGTTGTCAAAAATTGGACCGAACCAGCCGGTCAAACTAAAAAAATTAAAATTGAATCAAATATTGGTCATGTCAACTCTAAAAACTTGTCTCTAAAAAATTTATTAAAAAATCTGTGAATCGATCGAGTCGAACTGATTTTCAGTATTAGTGGGTCAATTTTTTTTTATTTTTGATCAAAAATAATAAATGTCAAATTATATTTATTTTTATTATATATATAATAAATGTCAAATTATATATACATATACATGTATACCAATTTTTTTGATTTAATTAGTTTGATTCTAATCGAATTTCTGACCCTCTGATTTTATTGGTTATTTAATCGGTCTGATTCTAAAAATATTGTCTGTATGTGAGCAAGAAAAAAAAAATAAACAAAAGATGGATTGGAAACATAGTGAACCCTTCAATAGGAAGAGAAGGTTGATTACTTGAGAGAGTAAAAGATGACCACTTTGATGTGATAACCCCATGAAAAATTAGGAGTTTTTGGGAGATGAAGCTCAATAATTTGATGCCATCTTCTTTAATTTGGTGTCATAAGAATAGCTTTCTTGGGCATCATAAACAAATTACTCTAAGAGAAAAATTATTAATTTCTTAAGTTATAAAAAAGTATTTTTGAGATGGAAAAATTAATTAATTAGTATTTTAGTTTAGTGGTAAAATAAAAATATTTTTAAAAGTAATTATCGGAATTTAATTATTATTAATATTTATTTTTTTTATTTTAAACTAAATGAATATATATTTAATAAAGTACTAAGCTCAAAACTTATTTGATTATGTAATATACAAGTCATTTACTCGAGTCTTTAAGAAATTAATGCATATTGATTAGATATTCAGTTAATTACTATATTAAAAAAAAATTACTAATGATATAATATGATAATATTGCATGAGTAATCTATTTCTTTAACCATTAAGCTATAGTATATATGAAAATTAATTAATTAACTATTTGATCAATCTTGGAAATTTTTTTGATTGAACACAACTTCCATTCAAATATCCAATAAAATTAAACACCACCGTCAATTACTCATCTAATTAAATTTTTCTAACAAACACCAATAATCTATGATTAATTAATTAATTAAGAATTCCAAGGTCTAATTATATAGTCTATATTACAACTTAGGCGGCATGATTATATGTAGTGGTTAAACTAATCTTCTTCTTTTTTACTTTATAATGTATTTCATATATATTTTTCAATTGCATTAATAATGATTTGAATAAGACTTCTCATATTACCATTTTTTTTATTAAGAATTCAAATACTTTGATATGGCTTTTGTTTTCTTTTAATAATTTAAAATCATCATTAAATTTTTTTTATTAATTTAATAAAACTTATTTAATTAAATTAATATGATAGTTTTATATTTTTAATTTTTTAATATAATATAAAAAAGTATTTTTTTAATTTTTATTTATTTTTAATTGAATTTAGTAAAAAATTTAAATAAAAAAATTATTCAATTAACAAAATTAAATTTTAAAAATTATAAATTACTTCATTAATTTAATCCAACTTTACCATTGGAATTCCTCGAATAGCATTACTTTTCGCCATTGTATTGTCTACTCTCTGCTCTCTGCTCTCTACATATTATATACAGATTTGTAATTATAAAAGAATGAGTGCTGATATGGTGGTTTGGTCTGGGCGGTGATATTTTATCTATAATTACATGACAAACCCAAAAAATTAATTATGAGCGGGATAAAAAAAAAAATTATATAAAAAATTAGGTTTACATGAATAAGATGAAATTTTTTATAAACTATTGTAATTTTTTTTAAATGGTTTAAATTCACTCTAAACCACTGCATGACTTCATCTTTAAATGAATGTATATATGTATATTAAAAAAATAAATAAATAAAATAAAGAGAAATTATTAAATAGAATGAAAATATATTTCTCTTATTTATATAAAATATAATTAAAATAAAAATATATTTATGAAAATAAAAAAAACACGGCCTACCTCAAAATTTATCAAAAATAAACGACACTTATCATCTCATTTAAACATCCAATTAGTTGTTGACTATTGGACAGAAAATCAAGAAAAATAAACAGATAGTATTTTTAATAAAGGTAAGTAGTTAAAAATATAAAATAAGTAGCAGTTGTTGTGGAGGTCCATGTCTCCTTCTGATGCTTGTCTTTGGTAGTCCCTCGTTATTTTCAGTGCTAAATAAATTAAATAAAGTTTTCATTTTTCATTTTTCATTTTTTATTTTTACTCAGAAAAAATAGGCTGTAAAAAGCCTAGAAAGCCACACTCTTTCTCTCCCAAATGAAGTCTTACAGAAGAAGACAACATCATCCCTCCAAAACCTACCAGCCTTTTCATTATTTTATTGTTACAATGACCTGTCTATCATGTGCTTTTTTCCACATTAATTTTCTTTTTATTTATTTACTTATATTTTTCTATTAATCTCTCCATTTTCTTACTCCTTTTATTTCTCTCACCTACACTACTTATTCTTGATATATATTAGAGAATTAAAGATATATATTATAAGAGTTTGCTTATTGCTAGAGAGACTCCTTGGAAGAAAGGAAAAGGGGTGTTTGGAATGAAGTTTGATCCAAGATCCTCTTGTTTCTCCTTCTTTACTTTTTCTTTTAATTTTCCTTACTTTTTTTTCATTTCAAGAATAGGGATATATCGAGTTTTGTTTTTTCTTTGGAGTCTTGTTTAATTAATTTGGTTTTGTTAATTATATTGCATCAAGAAAGTGATTTTCAAGAATATAGATTTTCTTGAAAAGTACTTCAAGATCCTCTCTCTTGTTCTTTCTATAAGTGAGAGAAGATTCAAGAATTAATCAAGAGAGGGTTTTTTATTAAGTTGGCTCAAATTCGATTTACACAATCAAAATTTTGAAATCTTGTTCATGTTCTTCTTAATTTTTTTCTTTTCTTTTGATGATCTTGCAAGTAGTTAATTAATTACTTGATAATATCATAGACTGATCTCGGACCAGGCTTCATTCCTCACACCAAGTTTTTCTATGCTTAAATACAAGATCTCAAAGGTATTAATTAATATTTTCTTATGTTTTGAATCAAGATTTTTATATATTATATCATAATATTAATTAATAGGTGTGTTAATTAAATTAATGTATATGAATGTTCTCTTATAATAGTTTCCATATTTTATTATCAATTTTAGAACACTAGCTAGACCAATTAATAAAATTTCTTTCTCAATATTAGAGCTTAGTTAGCCATCAAATTATATTCTTATTTTTCATTTATTCTATGATATATAGGACCTCTTTTTAATTTTTTTTTTTAATAATAGTTTAATTGTTAAGATTTTCATTCTCCTAAGGGGTATGATTTTCTGATGAAATATTGTGTATGTGCATGTAAGGGATTTATAAAATATAATATTAATATTTTGCAGCTAATTAATACAGTGTTGGTTTATCAGAGATTCGCAGACAAACAAAATAAGACATATAACAATAATGTTTTCATCAGAAATATGATGTCGTACTTTAATTATTTCCTATTATTTCAGCTCTATTTTTTATAATATGCTTCTCTTAAATAAAAATAATTAGCTTAATATTAATTTCCCCTGGGTTATGGATCTCACAAATATAAACCCTAGCGATATATAGCAGCACCAATTATGTGGGTGTAATTAAAGTCTTCTTTTGTACCATAAAATATGATGCCATTTTTAAAAGTTTGCAGTTTGTACTCTATATTAATATCTACCCTATTAGAGGGTACTTACCCAATTGTCTTGCACCACATAAACTAGTACTCACTATTTATATATAGAATTATGATTTTAAGCATCTAGCAATTAATGGGGCAGTTCTGTCACTAAATTATATATTGCATTGCTCATTTTCATTACCTTCCTGTTCAGTTTTATATATATTTTAGATAATTTATTATTCTTTTTAAATAATTAAGTAAACTTTTACATTAAAACAATGTGTTGTTGCATTTACATGTTTTTGTTTGATACTGCTCGTTTATGTTTTGTTAGGGTTTGACACTTTTGTTTTGTGTGTATATGTTTTTTTTGTGTGGATATATCTCTATAATTTGTTTATCTTTTTCTTGTTTTCACTTACTAATCACATCATGTAGCCATTAACCTGTCATTTATGTAAAAGTTAAGGAGATGAATAGTGATATATGCTGTTAATTAAGGGACATGATAAGATGTGATTGACTAAATTAAGTCTTAGTTCTTATATTATACAAAAAGAAATTCCATTAATTTTATTTTCAGCTAGGGCTGGAAATGCTCTCTATTATGTCCCCATTTTGATAATTGGCTTGGCCCTGGTTTGGGTTGGGTGGCAAAGAGAAGATATTTAGCCAACCGACCTTTGATGTTCTTTTCTATTTCTTGGTTTTATTTAAAGCTCTCATGTATTTGCTTGCTTCAAAACTTTTTCGGTTTTGATATATCAGTTCTTCCTTGGAATAGTCATTCGAGTCTGCAGGGCAGCAGCCAGCAGCACTGGTTTGCATTATGGATCTGAAATGTCTTGCAGTTGCATGTTTAATTTGTTTTTATTCTGAGTTTTAGCTTAAGGTTGGCTCATATATATATAACTTTTTATTTTTATTTTTGTTAGCATTGATTTTCATTAAAATCTGTGGACAGGCATATTCGAAGGATTTATAAGTAAATATGCTATGTTGAAATCAATTTATAATATATGTATATTATCATCTCATACATAGACGAATCTAAAAATTTTAAAAAGATTGACACAATTTTATTTACATAATAAATATAAATTGAATTAGAAACTGACACATAAAATAATAAAAATATAAACATAATAATATTGTCTGATAAATAATTCTATCAGAATTTATTATTTTCTCTTTTTATTTACTAAGTATTGGTTTGAAATCTTCTATCAATATATCTATAAATTTTATGGAAGAATTTTTAATATTATTGGCTTGAAAATTGTAACTAAAACTTTAATCTTGTGCATATAAATAATTTTTTTATTATAATTTTATTACTATTCTGGTTAAATTTAAAACTTATAATTAAATTATTAAATTATTATTAATGTTATAATTTAATAAAATTATAAATTCAAATAGTAAGATTTATTTCATGCAAATTATTATAATAAAAAAAAATTAAATTTGATTATTATTGAAATAAAAAATTTAAGTATAAATTAAAGATATTTCAATATTTTTTATAATATTAATGATAAAATAGATGAAATTACTAATTATACTAAAAAAATAAAAATATATGAACTAACTACGAGTTTTTTAAGAAATAGAGATTAAAATATTAATTATGTCAATTTTATAAATTAAAATATAATTTACTAAAAATTTACAAAAAAATAAAATAAAATAAAAATTTAAAATTCAAGAGGAGATACGTACTCCTTACCCAAACAGGGATTCTTCTGTGATCTCATACACCAATTAATTAGTATATACTCAATTAAACACTTATCCACTCTCATAAACCCTTATTAATATATATATTTATTAAGTAGGATCATTTCCCAATAGCTTTTATTTTATAGCTTTCATACCACTCTTCTTCTCTAGCCTGTATTTTAATTAATTAGAATTCAATCAGGATTTGAAATTAATTATAACCTTGCAATGATGTTTTTCTCATATACACTTATGCCTCTCATTGCATTACGTTACTTGTAATAAAATTTGATAATTCGTTTGTATTGTTGTCAGATAAATAATCAAATGGGCCATATCAGGAAAGCCCAAATTATATATGAATCAGTTAATAAGGGCACCCAAAACTATACTTGATCGTGAATCAAGTTTTGGAGCGCCATTAATTAAGAAAATTATAAATTAAACGAATTAAATTTTTAAAAAATTTATTATTATTTAAATTCAGGCTTGAATTCTACTTAAATTAATTAATTTAATTTTTAATTCAAGATTTTATTTTTATTGCAGGCTTCAAATTTTCGTGGAATCTGCTGAGAGCTTGATAGCTATTACCTAGACAAGAATGAAATTCTTCTTAAATTAAATCCCTTCTGGCTCTCGGAAGGGTGTTCCTTTTGTTGCTGGGAAGTGAAAAATTTATTCTGTAATGTCTTGATTAATTCCCTTGTATCTTTGATGTGCCTGAAAATCTGGCTGTCTAATTCCTTGATTTTCTTAAGGATTTATTAGATTTGATTACTATGTTCCTGTTCTTTTTTTGGTTGGGGGGATAATGAATTTGGGTACATTTAAATTAGATACACACTTAATGTTAGACTAAGCCTATGGATATATTCCGATTCTTTGATTAGGTATCATAGCTACTTTTTGGGACTTCTGTGTTAGGTTGAACTTTTAGTTGAAAAAGAATATAGCTTTGCCCTAATCATGTATTCAAGACCTGCTGGTCTCCACATCCACAAGATCATACATCCATGGTCTTTTTTTTCCCCTTCTTCTTCTTCTCTTATGGTGGTATCAAGAATTCAAGATACTGTATTTAACAAGGTATTGTGTGCTATCAAGATGTTGACAATGCCTATAAAACCCTTCACTTCAGCTATATTTTTTAACATCAATTTGACCAAGGATCCATTGGCCAAATTAATAAATAGAAACAGGCATCATTAAAGAAAATAATATATATATGTTGTTACAATCATTCATCTCATATAGCAGCGAATTGATCCTATTTGGATACCTGCTTTCTACAGAACAAGTGTTGCAGCCAAGCACTATGTTGATGCTGGAGGAACAACAGATAGGA
This sequence comes from Aleurites moluccanus, assembly GCA_948193065.1. Lineage (NCBI taxonomy): Eukaryota > Viridiplantae > Streptophyta > Magnoliopsida > Malpighiales > Euphorbiaceae > Aleurites > Aleurites moluccanus. The sequence goes on from CANXYC011856242.1 coordinate 46,354, forward strand.
TTAATGAGAACAACACAGCAGTTAGCAGACATGTAGCATCCACATGCCAGGCTACTACAACTCAATCATCAAGGGGTTGTCAACTGTCATGGTCTCCTACTCTAACTGGAATGGAGTTAAGATGCATGCTAAACGCAACTGGATCACTGGCTTTCTCAAGGGCACTCTTCGGCTCAGGGTACAACTTTTTCTGTAAAATCAATCATTTCCATATTAATCAAGGATGAAAAGTCTGGAATAAATAAATTCAATAGTTTAAAATCAGGATCAGAAATTCTGTACAATGTAAAACATAAATGAGGAAGCAGTGGATCCAGATGACATAAAAGAATTAAATGCATTCCTGAAAGCGCTGAGATTGTAGAATTTGAAACAAAGAGCCAAAAAAGTATTAATTTTATTCATCATAGAAAGGATTTCATATTTTATTCACATTAAACTACAGATACCTGAAAATACTTATTATTACAACAGCAAAAGCGACCATACTCGTATAAAACTGTAATCCACGCAAACACTATATTACAAGTGGTGAAGGCGAATCGACTATATAGCATTTTTCATGCAAGGCTATTTCACATCAGCTTCTTGTGCATCTTGGTCCTTCTCAGGAACAACAGAGCTCAAATTCTCAACTTCTTTTATCTGCCTCAAAATGTCAGCTTTTTGCTCAAGGAGAGCTTCAATTTTCCCATCAATTTTCTCCAACTTCGTTTTCAGTTTATGGAGGCCGTTGCTTTTATCCTTCTCGCCCTTTTTTCTTTTCTTATCACTATTCTCTTTCATGTCCTTATCTTTCTTCTTCTCTTTACCTTCCTTCACTGCATCTTTCTCCTCCTCTTTCTCCCCTCCTGATTCTATTACAATCTCCCTGGAGGTAACTTCAGTTTGTGATTCATTGATTTCATCCTTCTTCTCTTCCTTATCCTTCTTTTCTTTTTTTTTCTTCTCTCCACCTTCATCTGTTACTTCCCCATCCGCTCCATCCTCGAGCTTCTTATCTTTCTTTTCTGCATCCTTCTTCTTTTTCTTCATCTCTTCTTTTTCTTCACCTTCATCATCTTCTGCCTCATCTGTTTCACCCTTGTGTTTCTTCTCATTCTTCTCCTTCTCTTTCTTATTTTTCTTGTCTTCCCCCTTGTCTTTCTCTTTTCCTGTTTCTTCCTCAGATTCTTTACTTACTTTCTTCTTTTTCTTTTCTTTTTTTTCTTTTTTCTTCTCTTCATCCTTGTCCTTCAACTCCTCTCCATCCTTCTTATCCTCTTCTTCCTTGATACTCAAACTTTTATCTTTGGCTTCCCCTGGCCCTGTCTCTTCCTTCTCTGAGTCTCTATCCTTATCCTTCTTTTCCTTTTCTTTCCCCTTTTCTTTCTCTCCATCCTTATCCTTCTTTTCCTTTTCTTTCTTCTTTTTCTTATCCTTTTCATCTTTCTCCTTCACCTCCTCTAAATGCTCTTTCTTATTCTTCTTTTTCTTCTGTTCTTTTTCACTTTCTTTCTTATCTTCCTTTTTCTTATTCCCTTCTACAGTTTCATTGTATATCTCTGACTCTTCACCTAAACTATCCTCACCCTCCTTTTCTTTCTTCTTCTTTTTTTCCTTGTCTTTCTCCTTCTTCTTGTCATCTTCATCTTTGTCCTTCTTCTTCTTCTTCTTCTCATCTTTATCCCCCTTGTCCTCACTCTGCTTTTTCTTTTCCTTCTCTACCGATTTGGTGTTCAATTCAACTTCAACCTCAGCTTTCTCTGCCTTCTCATTTAGTTCTTTATCTTTACTCTTGACATTGAAATGCACTTCCTCTTTTTTTACATTTTCTTCTACTTCAACAGCAGATTCAGATTTGTCTTCCATTTTGTGATTTTTAGAGAAAAATTGAACTTCAACCCTTTCTTGATTAATCTCAGATTTACCTTAAAAAAAAAAACGGAGAGCAAGACATCAATTCCAATAAAGAATAACAAGATTAATAGATTAATTAAACAAAACATATCACAAAAAATTGGTTCATTGCCAAGAGCATTGATGCCCACACAAATAATAAGGTCGCATATTGAAAAAAAAAATTGAAAATTGTTCATTTAACTCAACCCACAATACAAAGGTAATTAAAAGTTCACCTTTTCAAATTCTTGAAAACTGCAAGAGTCTCTAAAAGAAACATAGCGGAATAACAAAATCCATAAATAAAATAAACATGATTACTATATTTTTTGACACTAACAAAATCCATAAATAAACAACAAATGGAATAATTCCATATAGGTCATTTCCTCTCAGATACTTTCTACAAATCGGGAAATTATCAATTTAAATCTTACAAAAACAAAAGCAGAAATGAATCAAATACACCCATCAAAACAAGAAACAAAAAACCCGTTAAAGAAACAATCAAAGATTGATTATAAAAATTAAAATGAAAAAAAAAACAAAGAATTTACCAGAAGTTTCTAGCAATAAAAGATCAAATAAAGAAAAGCTAAATTTCTTACCTTTTAAGAAGGAAAAGACCCAAAAGAGTTTCAGATTTTCCTCTGCCCGCGACTCACTCTCTCTCTCGCTCTCTGTGTTTATAATTGGTGAAGAGCTTCAAGGAGAAGAGTTCTATACGTGTTCAAATACAATGGTACCTTTTTGGTAAATTCAGCTTCCCCTAAAAAAAAAAAAACTATTTTTATGGTTTGGTTTAATTGGATTAAAATAAAAATTTTTAACCAAAATAATAAAATTAATTTTTAAATATTTTATTTCTTAAACAAAATAAATAATATTAAAAAATATCCAAACCAAAACTATTTGGATTCGATTTAAATAATTGATTCGGTTGATTTAATAAAAATAATAAATAAATAAAATAAAAATTTAAAGAGATTCAAATTTAATAAATATTAAAATAAAATTATATTTTAAAAAACTTAAAAATTATTAGAGTATTTTAAAAAATACTCTTCAATTATCATAGAAAAAAGATCCAAATAATTAATAAATTATCTCACTTAAAAATAAAGTTTAATTCTCAAACTCTTTAATTTATATTTATTTAATAATATATTATTAATTTATATGAAAATTTTAATATTTATAACCGATATAAAAAATAAAAAATTAAGAATAAAAAAAAATAAAGACTAACATGGCATAAATAAAATTTTAATAATTTATTTTAAAGAGTATTAAAGTATATACCTAAAAAAACAAAATTTTATTATATTATTAATTTGTTTTGATTTAATTAAATTTTTATTTTTTTTAAACTAAAAATTTGATTTATAAAATTTTAAAATTATAAGTTGATAATTAACCATAAAATAATATAAATCATAATTATTAGTATGAATTAATTTGAATGAATTTGATTTGATTGGTTAATTTTTGTACAATACCAACTATTCTGACAATTCCAGCATCTTATTCGCATTAATGTAGATTGTAGACACAAACGGATCAATGAAAATAGGGAGAGAGATTTTTTTTTTCAAAAAAAAAAAAAAATATATATATATATATATATATATTATAGAGTATCAATTAAAAGTAAAATTAAACTAATGTCAAAGCAGTATAACTATCAAATTAATTATTATATTAAATATTATAAATTATATATTAATTTAACACGAATAAAAATTAAATTTCAAACTTTCAAAATAAACTCAAATTTGCTTTTACTATCATATTAAAAGCAAAATTTAAATTTATAATTTCACGATCTTATAAATAAATATATTTTTTTAATTGACATCAAAATCTAAATCTTATTAATAATTTTCATTTTTTATAATGCTTAAAAAAACAATATATACAAAATGTTAATCTCTAAAAAAATTATTGAAATATGATAATTAAAATTAAAATTAAAATACATTTAGTATTCATAAATACATGAATTTTAATTAAAAACTGTATACCTTCTCATCCATTTGTGACAACCAAATCTTCTGCAGCATTGACCAAGTGCCCTAATGAGAATGCATACATGGGATTACAAGGTCTTCCTGTCATTGATATTCCTTCATTCTTTTAAACAAGTTAGCTGCCATGTTCGTATACATGGACATTATTAACACAAATGAGAATCATTGTATTGAAAGGCACTGCTGTAAACAAAATAATTTTTTATTAAATTTATTTTACACTTACAAATTTATGATAAAAACTGGATGATAATAAAAAGAAACTCATTATAAGATGAAATTGAACTCGAAATATATCCAAAATTAAATAATAAATTAAAATTTTAATCTAAAAATATCGATTATTTTTTCGTTCTGATTTCATATTATGAATATTAAGAGCATATATAATCAATTAATTATTTAGATTAAATAATCTAATTATATATATTTATTCAATATTTTATATTTAATTATATGAGATATTTATTTATTTAACATTCTTTTCAACTAACAATTAAATCAAGATGATATTTGATTTATAATAAGAATTTGGTTGATTGAATTACAGTGAAAGTCCAATGCCAGTTGGATCCTTCCCCATGCGAGTTAGTTTAGATTTGGCAGCAACAGACATTCTGCGAATTTAAAATATTTTTATTTTATTTTATTTCTATAACAGTAATATATATGTATATTTTATATATTGCTTGGATGGGATCCTCCCATCTAGTCATAATTCCATATTGGAAGCATTATGAAAAAAGCTTTGACAACTCATCATCCAATATGCCTTTTCTTCCTTACGGCTGACTATCAGCCAACTCTCAAGTCCATGGTCCCACCCATTAGTCCCGTTAAGGCTTCTCCCTTATTATTATTATTTTTTTAATTTTTTATTTAACTATAACTAAAATTTTAGTTTAGGGAAGATTGTAAATTTTTAATTATTTTAAACCAAAATTTTATTAATTAAATTTTCATTATAATTCAATCAAAGACTCATTCATGTTTACTTTAAAATTACATTATAAATGATTTTTAATATTTTTTAGTTAACATTTAAATTACTTATAATATTTAAAACTTTAATAATAATAATTTTTTAAACTTCTTAACGTGATAAAATAAAAAGGAAATAGAATGATTATGTTTGAGGTAGAGAGCAAAACATAATCTTCATTTTGAATAATGGTTTATGATACTATTCAAATATGATTACTTTTATTATAATTACCAACCTATCAATTGCACACTCTCTATATAATAAAATATAATGTTAATATTTATGTCATAAAATTGTAAGGAACTATCTTAATTTTTGAATTAATTAAGATGAAATTTATTAGATAAGAAATTAAACTATCATAATTTTATATTCTATATCATATAAAAATTTAAATAAAAAATTCTATTAATTTAAAATTTTAAATTATTAATATCAATTATTGTTTTATAATTACATCAATTTTATTGATGAAATTTAAATACTAATGTTGATTCATAAAATAATCTCATTTTATTATTGTGCTAACACATATACTATATAATCACACCTTAAAGAATAAAAATGTAAGAAAAAAAACTATTAATAAAAGTATTATGGATTTTAATGTACGATAATAAAGTAAAATTTTGTGAAATTTTACCATCAAATTAACTAACCGTTGAAAAGGGCCCGCAAATAGCTTAACGGTTAAAATCTGTTTAAATTCTACATAGTTTCCTAGACGATCTAATCTCTAAAAAGAAAAGCTGCTTGCCTGTCTTCGCGGTCTGTTTGTCATCTCTTTCTTTCTCTTTCTCTGGTTTCAACAAGAAACACAGAGATCATTCTCTCTCTCTCTAGAAGCCCTACTGAAATTATTATTATTGTTTTTTCTTATATATATATATATATATATATACAAATTATAATGAAAAACCAGGTCTTGAACTTTTTGTAAGCAAACAATCAAATTGTCTCCTACACCTCATTGCATATATAGATACTCTTTTTTGCATTTATCAGTTATATTTTAATTTTTTATTTCAAGATTGAAAAACAAAGGAAGGTTCATTGAGCTCTGCTTCTTCAACAATGAACGACCTTCTATCGGTAATTTATTTTTCCCTTTTTTTTGTTTTTTGTTTTTATTTTTTGAATTTTTGTAAATTTTCTTTGTTTGTTTTATTGGGTTTGTCTTGATCTAAGCCTTTCTTGTTTCGGTAGCTCTTTTAAGTGGATCCATTACCTAGGGAGTACACTAAGGATTTGTTTTTGATTGTTTGTTTTGTTAGTTGAAAAGTTAAAAAGTTCAGAATTTTTTGGTTGCTGAGAAAGAGCAGAAAAATTTTCAAAATTTATTAATCATGGCATTTATTGTTTGGGACCTTTGGAAATAAAACGTGAAAGTAAAATGTTCGGAAAAAGAAATGGTTAGACTTTGATAATGAAGACTGAATCTTTTGCTTGCATTAATTAATCGGATCTTTTATAGTTTATTAAGATCTGAAGTCTATATTTTTTACTCTTAATTTCTTTAAATTGGAATCGTGTGTGCACTAATCGGGAAACCATTCTGCTTATTATGCTTTATAGTGTTTTCAGCTTCCCTGAGCAGTCAGGTACTGTTTTATATCTGGACATGGAATTGCATTACTTCTTGTTTTGCATTATCATCTTGCTGCTGCTGCTGCTGTTATATAATAAGACAACCAGTGGCTGTTTTTTTTTAAATGGAGCTTGAGGATTTAAAATGCTAATCAACATGTTAAACCCATTTGTAGTTAATTATAAGTGATGCTGTTTTTTTTTTATTATTTGCTATTGGCTACATGGTTAAATCTTTTATATGAACATAGCATTGTTTAATTATCAAATGATTATAATGTTTTGTAGATGACATTAAGTGGTTATGATTATGAGTAGGTTAAGCTGGGTTTACCTGCAATTGCTTGACTAATTTTTCAGGACTCCTTTGAGATCCCTCGTGGCCAGGCTCAAGGTCATGGTCGGGGTTCTCGAGGTGGAGATGTTGAGATGGGAATGACTTATGGAGAAATTGGCTTGGAAAATTTCTTTAAAAAGGTGCTAAATAATTCTCTCTCGTTCTGCATAGCTTTGACTGTGCCTCATATATTCTGTCATTACCTTTCTGATATTATGATTAACCTGCATGAGGACATTAATTTTTGTGATGTATTGTTATTGTTATCTTGGTATTGTTATTGTCATCAAAAGATGTCGCTTAAAATCCTTTAGAGTGAAAATAAAGAATACATATGGCCGACCCCAATTAATTTTGGGATTAAGGCTAAGTTGAGTTGAATATTGTTATTGTCATCTTATGTTGATTAGCTTCTGTTATATATTCTTATTCGCATTCTTTTACAGGTTCAAGAAATTGAGAAACAAAATGAGAAGCTGCACAACCTACTTAAAAAGCTCCAGGTATAAGTTTTCTTTTCCTTTCATTAGTTGCTAATCTGTGTAGCTTCTTAGCAGTTTCTGTGTCCTCTCTATTCCATGCATGCAACTAGCACCCCTTCTTAAAAAATTCAAAAATAATGGCTTAAACTATGAAATAATAATGACAATTCAAGAAATCAACAGCTACATATCTGGATTATTGAAGTTGAATACGCACAATCACAAGGCCTTCTCAATTTATATTCTTGGACTTAATCCTTGTCTAACTTGGTACTTTTGTATAGATAGCAAGGAAGAAGTAAATTTGCAATAATACCTTTCATGATTAAAATACCAGAATAAATTCTGCATCCTTATCGCTTTCTTTCAAATATTGTTTGTAGAATGCACATGAAGAGTCGAAGGCTGTGACGAAAGCTCCTGCCATGAAAGGTTCTTAGTTAGATTACATTTCCATTGATATTTTTGCACCTGGATATCTTTTTTCGATGCATATATGCTCTTCTTTTTTAATTTTGTAAATTCAATTTAGTTTCGCTGAGAAAATTTTTGGAATGAAATTGAAGAGAGTAGAAATTAATTTATATTTGTTTGTCTGATGAAAACTGAAGCATGACGCAAGCAAGCAAATTGTTCCCAACCATTTTTGTTCATACAATGCTCTGAGTATTATTTGAGTTTAGTATTAAAATTTAGGGAAGACAAAGGCTTCATGCTGTCTCCTAATATTAAAGGGGCTAAAGGACCTCTAATTAGTTTATGTTAAATGACATTTACAACGGATGCTGATGTTTATAATAGCATTCATTAGTTTATTTGTGGATTAATGTTTTCACTCTTAACCTACTTGTTTTCCTCCTCACTTCTCTTTTCTGGTTTAGTTCCTATATCTTTTCACATATGTTCTCCATCAACTTAATATTTATCTGCATTCTTATGAACCTTGAATATTGATTGGTGTGGTTTTCATCTACAGGAATCAAGCAACGAATGGAGAAAGATGTTGATGAAGTTGGAAAAATTGCTCGTTCAGTGAAGGCAAAAATTGAGGAACTTGACAGAGAGGTCAACCACTTCTTGCTTTTGGTTCATTTATTTGTATCCTTCTGATGGCTCACAAACCTTTTTGTGGTCCAGAATCTAGCAAATAGGCAGAAGCCTGGATGTGGAAAAGGAACAGGTGTAGACCGTTCAAGAACCTCAACAACCATGTAACTGACATTCCTACTCTGCTTTTCAGTAATTTTCTTTTTTTCCTATGAGCTACACTAATATTAGGCTTCTTCTCCATGACTTTTTCCAAATATTTCTATTAACGATGTTAATTATCACCATATTGTTTCAAATGTTGTGAGAATTAGATGTAAGAAAGATGTTAATCTAAAGATTTATAGGAGGATGTTACAAAAATACAAATTTCCGAGTCCAAATTATTTGTTTACTATTTTTTATGCTGACCGTTTTGTATTTGTATCTTAATGAAAATCAGAAATATAGCCATACATTTGCTGCGGTGAATTTTTCTTGCTTGTATTTACTGACTGCACCACTTGAGGCGTTGCCCTTTTTTGTGGGGCTTTGAAAGGAGTTTACATTTTGCTCATTCTTTTACTGGAGAACCAAAAAGTTCTCTATGAATGCATATCTAGTTGAGACCTGATAAGGATAAAAGAATTGTTGATTCCATATTACTTTCTACAGTTTGAATGTAGTGAGAAGAGGGAAAGTAAACATTACTCTGTTGCAGTTCTATAAACTACATTGACATACTATGGAGGAATTTTGCAAGTTAGTGATCAAATAACTAAATCTGACTTTTAACTATTGTCACATTATCTTCAGGGCCTTGAAAAAGAAGTTGAAAGACAAGATGGCAGAATTTCAGGTTGGAACATATATATAAATATATCTGAATCGGTGTCTTTTACTTTATCTATTTGTGATCTCAATTTTGTGAATTATATTTTGTAGAACCTAAGAGAGACAATCCATCAAGAGTATAGGGAGGTTGTTGAGAGGCGTGTTTTCACAGGTTTGAGCCTTTCACCTGTACCTTATCTATGGCTAATGTCTACAAAATGGTGCCCTGTATAATCTGTGATATGTCTTTCCTATTTCTTGGTCTCCTTGATTTTCAGTGACGGGTGCAAGAGCAGATGAACAGGTGATTTTTTTTTTTGCCCTCAAAGCATTACAAGCAAATGTTCTTCTGTCCTTTTTTTTTAGTTACAAAAGCATAACTGAAACATGTAATCTCTATACAAATCCTCACCTCCACTGACCTTTTGAACTACACTAGGTGGCTGCAACTTCATTTTTCAGTAAACTCATATTGTAATTGTTCAACAATGACAGACAATTGACAGATTGATTGAAACTGGAGATAGCGAACAAATTTTCCAGAAAGCAATTCAGGAGCAAGGACGAGGACAGGTTTGTTGCTCTTTTCTTCACTGAACTATTTTCTCTCATGTCACCCTTCTCTTTTCTTCACTGAACTATTTTCTCTCATGTCACCCTTTTGTAAAGGTTAAGAAGAAAACCTTGTCTTTCTTAAATAAAACAATTTAGGTGAGGCTTTTATCCAATCTAAAGCTGCTAGCAAGTTGTTTGCTGAATTCATTCATAAAGATGATTTAAGTATTTTTTTTCTCTTTTTTTTTTCCCTGGAAGAACAATATGTTTTTAGAATTTCTTAGTTTCTACTTTGCATGTGACTTGTGATTTAGAGAAGGTCAAATGACTATTTTTTTAATGCCTAATTTCATTTATACATGTTGAATTTGCAGATAATGGATACTCTGGCAGAAATTCAAGAGCGGCATGATGCTGTTAGAGATTTGGAGAGAAAACTTCTGGACTTACAACAGGTATTTGATGATTATAATTTTCTGTCTTTTTGTGCACTGAATTGTTATTATTTTAGTCCATTGATAACTATGAGATTCAACAATTTTATATATAAATAACAATAATCAGACTTCTGAATATGAGAAGAACCAGTAGAACTCATATCACAGCTTAGCTGCGTAGATAACCAAACACAGAACATTAGAAAAGAAAATAAATAAAGAAGCACGACTAAAGATGAAATTCCTTCAAAGATGAGAAGACCAGCTCTCCTAAGTTCTAATATCATGGGAATGGGCACTGGGAAACAAAATCCTCTTCTTTCTTAATTCCCATCTTGGATAGGCAATTTGCAATAGAACCAAGCATGTTCTTATAGTTGTGAGCTACTCTTTTAGTACACTAATGAGATTTATAGCACTGTATAGTATAATGGTTAAAGTTTTGGTCTTGCAAGTTAGTATTTGTAGGTTAAGGTGTTAGATTTGAACTTCATGCATTTTCTTTCTAGTAGTAAAGTTATAAACTTAATATAAATTCTCATTCCATTGGCTACTTCTGTGGAACCATAACTAGGTAATTGCCCTTCTAATACAGTGAGAGTTAGAGAGGATACGCATTTTCTTCTGAAATGGAAGGATGGGATCTGTTAAAAGGAGCATTTTTGAACTAATGTTCTGCAGAAAGTTCATAATTATGACTTCAGAAACAGAACTATCCCTGCGTATATGTGTGTGCATGAGCTGAGAGAGATTAATTTGGATTCAATTTTTTTTTTTCTTTTAATTCCTTTGTCGTGCAGATTTTTCTGGATATGGCAGTTTTGGTGGACGCACAAGGGGAAATGCTTGACAACATAGAATCACAGGTAATTGAACCAAATTAATATATAGAATCCAAATACCGATATCAACTCATTCCTATACCTGACGTCTTTGCCAAGTGACAATAGTACAAATTAATGCTTAAAAACTTGCTAATGTGGATCACAACTAAACTTTTGTGGGATAATAGTTAGAATACTAGAAATCTAGAACCTCAAGCAATCTTTGTTTTATTTCCTATTTTCTAGGTCTCAAGTGCAGTAGATCATGTGCAGTCGGGGAATACTGCTCTTCAAAGGGCAAAGAAATTGCAAAGGAATTCCAGGAAATGGATGTGTATTGCTATTATAATCCTTCTTATTATTGTTGTAATCATCGTTGTTGCTGTCATCAAACCATGGAGTAGCAACAAGGGTGCTTAGCTTCTATATGCTATTTATACACTGTATAAATGAGTCATGCACCAACTCTTGGACTCCTTTCGGCAATTTGTCTATTGTTTTGCAGTTCTTTGACGAATTCAGATTCAGTTTTCCAAATCTTATGACAAATTTGGTAGGGTTTGTTCCACTTTTTGTGATTGTGTATTATAATATATATTCTTTTATTTATACAAAATAAAACAAGAGGAAAGTTGTGAGTTTTTTGCTTGATTCCGTGAAGTTTTGTTCTTATGAGGGTTTGTTTACAAATTACAGTGGTAGGGGGATAGGAATTTTGAAATTTGTCGAGATATGTTATATGCCTATCAACAGTATTGAAATCTTTTGCTGGGTCATTTTGTTGCTTATAAGTTATATCTCGATGGTTTTACGGAAAATACTCTCCCCTGTTTTCGAGCAATTGATGTGATTAGAAAAAAATAGCTAATGAAAAATATTTTTCTTGGGGCTTGTCAAAGGGGAAAATAGTTTTAAACAAACTCATTAAAAAGAAACTAAGTGCATGTTTATCAATTCACCATTTGTCATGCTTGACCTTGGTTGGCCATTGTCAAAGGCATAGTTCACTATCTACCATGAAGGAAGGTAAGAATTTAATTTTAGAAGGACCGAAAATTAAAATTTTTTATATATGTGGACCAAGTAAAAAATAAACACTTAAAACTACATAAAAACTGGATAGGTCAAGTATTTTCTAAACTAATGAATTTTTTTTTTACTAAAATAATTTAGATTTATTTGAGTCTGGTGGTAACTCACAAACAAATTATTTTCTTAGAATACTTTTTCTTAAAAATATATTTTTCACAAACAAGTCTTTCTACAAAACAAAGCCTTGAATAAAAACTTATTCTGCTTTTCACACATTAGCTTGTCTGATTAAAGAGTTCAATTGCGTAATCAAGCACAATCAAGAGGGAAAGCCTGCTGCTCTGCACCTGTACTATTTTTATTTGGTTTGATCCCTCTTCAATGCCAGTGCTGAATGCTGTAGTTGTATTGATACGTCACATTGTTTTTCTCATAGATGTGTTTTTTTACATAAAGATAGAATCATTCTTATTGTTTGACTAGAATCATTCGTTGAACAGCCTTTCCTTTCAACCATTATCATATCATTCGTGATTACGTGAAACAATTTGAGGATGCTAAAAACCGAGGATCAGTTATCATCTTGACCTACGATAACTAAGTTCATAGGTTGCAATGGTACTTGGACCACTTGGCCCTACGCTAAGTATGGAAAATTTTACTGGTTACTGACTTTAAGAAGCACTTCATCTTTTTTCGAGCGTTCTCAGCAAAAGGCTTTCAATTTGCGAGGTCAGTATCGTAACTATCACATGACATTGTAAACATCCAATCAACATTGAAGCTGCATAATAAATCATAATAATGAAAAAACTTTCATTAATTGATTCCTTTTGAAATAACTTTACACTCTCAGCAAGAAACGCAGGTTTACAAGGAACAAAAACAAATCAGTATCCAAAGATCATGCAAAACTGACTGCTAGCTGCATAATAAATCCCCCACTTCCAAGTTCCTGGTGATGAAACATCTCCAATAATGCAAGATCTGTTTCAATTACAGGCTGCAATCAGCTAGTCTAAACCGCACCAATCATTCTCACCCTTATGGAGTTCAAAAAGTCTGTTGTATGAAGGTATACCCCTTTTTTTTTTTTTTCTGTGACGGAAAGAGTCCTCAAATCTACTATAAAGAATAAATCTGAATTTATTTCCCTAAGACCAAGTTGGAGCTGTGATACAAAAAATGCCTTCCAAATGCCACCTCTTGTCACCAAAATTTCCCATTCCAGAAGATATTGCCAAAAGCGAATACCAATTTCACAATGTACGTTATCATTTTCACATCCACTTCTAGTCATTAGGGTCCCATTCATCATCCTGATCCATAGGTAGAGTAAAACTACTCTTACTACCACTGTCATCAGATTCTTGTGGAACAACATCATTCTCATAGTCAGGCTCATTATCATCTTTTTTACCCCCTTCTGCCCCTGTTGACTCCAATGGGACAGCTTCCTGTCCACGTTGTATCCATTCTGGGCATTCATCCTCACCTCCATACAGGAATCGGCCATCATTACCTTGCACTGGAGTTTGAAACTCGGCAGATGAAATTCTACAAGAGCATTCAGGGAGGGGATGTGATAGAAATGAGTTTGGTTTCGACAGAAGAGATTGCCTGATTAGGCCATCTTCACCCAAGCTTTTGTTGAGATGCTCCCTCACTGAAAGTGTCCAGTTATGCCTGGGATGATACATATTGTCACGGGTAATGTTTAAAAATTTTGCAAGAACTTTCCTGTTTGAAGAACCAACAAGGCATCAGAAAGAATAAAAAGAATATCATAATTACTGAGGTTAATTGTTACCAAAAAAATAATTTAGATTACAAAACAAGAGAAAATGAAATATCCATCAAGGTCATCACATGAAAGTTAAGAAGATCGAAGCCAATTTGTTCAGTAACTCAACTGAAAGTAATATGTAAATATACATGCAAGAAATTAAGGCTAAAACTGCAAATACTATGTGCACTGTGTAATTATTCTTAGCCATCTACAGCATTCTCTGTGAATCTTTCCTTCCCCCTGTCACATATCGATACAAGAAAGCAGACATTAAAAAAAACAGAGAGCCATTGGTCAATCCATAGAAATCAATCAGGCTACTGGTGATTTATGATCCTCCCCCGCCACCCTTCTCACACTTAATAGTTATGCACAATAAGGAAAAGTTTACAATTAATATAGAGAGAGATTCTTAAACATGCTACAGTAAATATGATGATTATGCATCTCGGTATACTACACTACCAATTTCCACATTGAACATCCTTCTAAGCAATTCAAAATTTTGTGATAGTTGTTACCTGTCTGGTCGATATGTTCTAGAAGCAGCACTTTCATACAGCCGCTGTCCCATGACCATGCTTGAGAAATCTGGCCATCCACTTCCATCATTATTAAAACCAGGAAAGTATGCATCTGCTTCCACAGAGACTATGTAATCAAGGGCGTCCCAGAGTAACCTGTGCGCTTGATTCCTCAAATCCATTGGTGAAGGGTCTGGTTCAGCATTAGTCTGAGTGATCCAACCATACCAGCCTTCTTTCTCATGTCTATATATGGGTCTGTCTGGAGGTGGAGGAAGAGGTCGAGGCCGAGGACCTGCCTTCTTCCACTCTTCTCTAAGCTGTTCATCACTTTTGGGAGGAGGTAGTTGAAAAGAATCTAGAGGAAGAGGTGTCTCAGGACCAAGTAAGTCAGACAACTCTTCCTTGGTGCACACCGAAGTGCGATCTACCACGTTAGCGAACATTGCACGAAGAGGGATCAGAACACGTTGACCACCAAAAGTTTCAGAACCTGCCACATAAATTGTTGTTTTGGGTGGGTAGCCCATTGCTCTGATAAGAAGTCCAACCTGCAGAATTTGTAAAGACAATAGTAATAAAATGGACTTTTAAAATAACCATTATAAAGTATGTGAATCAGAAATAGAGAACTCATACTTTTCATCAACATTAAACACAAGTTTGGGTAAAAAACATGCACCCTATTCCAAAAACCAGAAGTTATTTCTCAAAATAACTTAAGAACTCTATAAAAAATGCTATCATTCCAAAAACTATTGACAACTAGGAGAGGCTAAAGAGAGGGATTAGCTCATCCAGCTCAAGAGACTGCACAATCTACTTTTACCTGGAAGCCAAAGATATCAAAGATAAACAAAAATGTACTGGCAGAATATGGAGAGACTAACAAGAAGAGAATAATCCCAGTATAAATACTAGCTGGTCAGTGCAGAGTAAAGTCTCATGCTCAAAATGCCCATGAATGAGAGCTAAGGCCTTCTCCATTACAATTAATTTCAACACAAACAGAACCCCTAGCCCATCATACAAAGGCTTCCAACATCCAAATGCCATAAAAAAATTAGCAATTCCACTACCATATCCTTCTTTTACATGGATGACCCTAAGGATTACTAGGTTAACCACCTCTTTGTCTCAGCCTCACTAAACATGTAAAATCCCTCCACAAACAGCATATTAATTGCATTATTTTGTTCTCAGTTTGAGTAACTTCTAGACAACCAAAAGCAAAACTAATCCTAAATTGACAATTGGGTACATCAACATTCTCCTGAACGTGTAGCAGACTTGCTCCCAAATTTTACTGTTAGACTCTGCATAAAAATGAACAGTTTTTTGCTTTTGGTTCTCAACTAACACCTTTAACTATAATTTTCACAACTTACAATTCCTACTCACCCCAGCAAAAATTATAAAAATTCAACTAACAAAGATTTTGGAAAGGAACAAAATAGAAATTTTTGGCAGTATCAGTGCTATTAATTAAGATAATCAAATACCAGTATAGACAAAAAGTAAGATGACCAATCTGAACCCGATTTAAACTCAACCATACCTCTTCTGGCATGAGAGGGCATGACCCATTTTCTCTACGTAAATGTGAATCTACACTAAGTTCTTCATTAAGAATCCCTCGCTTGATCATTTGAGCCCTTCGATATTGTATGAGTTCAGTGTGAACATCCTAAAAGAATTCCCAATTTAAAAGAGTCAGGAACATTTGAAATAGGAGAAAGGCTTTTAAAAAAATGTGCACAAATCAACAAAGAAAAGTGGCCGTGTTAGTTCTTGCCAATGATTATAATAGGAGAAAGGCTTAAACAACTAGCCTGGAAAAGTTCTGCACAACCATGATAAGCCAATGTGTTCCTCACCAAACCAGGATGAAATGCAAGGAAGGGTTGACCCCACGCTTTTAACCTGCAGGCAAAATTATAAAAAGAGCACAATCAATAACAGTAAGCAAACACTTGAAATGCCCACTAAGAGATACAAATGGAAATCAATCCCCCCACCCCTCCCCCCCTTTCTGTGGAGACATGTTAATTGAAGTTCATCAATAGTTACATTAGCATGCTAAGTCCTCCAAATTCAATATTTTTAGTTTTTCCTGCTATAACCACGATCAAAATTGCTTCTCTCCATATTACAATCTTGCGTTGCTTCATTAAGAATCTAACAGAAACAAGGGGTGAAATTTACCTCTCAACAATCTGGCGACCAAGAACCTGAATTTCTGGGCGAAATTGGAGAGCATGAAATGCAACTCGGCATCTTAGCCTCTGAAATTCATACATGCTAGGGGGAAGAATTGACTGTGAGGAAAATAATAAGCCATTGAGAATAAGATAGCACAACACTGAAATAATTAGTGTCAAAGATGATATTCATGCTCAAACTTCCATTCCTCAAATGGGCTAGTCACCATTATATCGTTGCAGAAATCATTTGTGAATACAAAAGATGATGGCCCTTAGGAATAAGGATCAATATAGACAATGTAACCAGTAAATCAAACAGCTATGAAATTTCATAGAGGCCAAAACAGGAGGTGGTTAAGAAATAGGGCAGATATAATGATAAAAATATTCTGATACAGGTAGTCAATAAATCCAATGTAATCAGCAACAATGCAGGGCATATTGTTTCCTTCCCTTGAAATGATTGAGGGCAAATTATGTATTAGTTTAAAACTTCACTTTTTGAATTAAAATAATGCATGTCTCTTTTTATGTAATAAGTAAAGAAAAATTCAATATTATTTTAATAAATCGGGCACTTCTGTTTATAGGAAAACTCCAAATGCAATTGTTGCATTCTCTGTTTAGAACCAATTGCACAAAAGGAAGAAGTTTGGCCACTCAAATAGAAAATATTAAAAATTTCAGGCACTCAAAACATCAGTAGCCTTTTCTCTTAAGTAATAAGTCAGTGGATGATGTCCAAAGAGATAACCACCTGCAAGCATCCTCCATCAGCAAGCAACAGTCCAATAACCTTGGCCTTCTTTAACTTGGGCAGAATTTCTTTTATATAAAAATTTGGAGAAGCAGAACTTTTGGGCTTAAATGTTGGGAACTCATTCCTTCTCCTAGCTGCCTTTAAATTCTCAGGCAGGCTCTTCACAATAATTACATCCTTTTTAAGGGATGCAATGAACTGCTCCTCGTCATAGAGATAGGAAAAACTCTTGAATTTGTTACTGCATTAAACAAAATAAGAAAAAAGAATAAGACAATGCGTACAAGCTTTACCAATGCCAGCATAGGAAGTGACAGAAATAATTAATTAGGTGCCAACAAGATACCTAATGCCTTTTGACCGTAGACTTTCTTGAATCTCTGGAATGACAAGAGTAGCATTTAGAAGCCTGGATATGGTGACAAGATCACAGATCTAGAAAATTAACAAAAATGTTATGAA
>CANXYC011856884.1:0-97613 GCA_948193065.1 Aleurites moluccanus
CAAATTCAATTGAAATTTATTTTTATGATGAAAATTAATTATTTGGTGTAATTGTTAAATTTATCTCAATAATTTCACTTTTTCTTTCAACTAAACTATAACATATTGCATACACTATTAAAAATACAAAAATAAAATTATTTTGAAAGTTGACTAATATAATAATAATGTCATTAAAATTTTTTGGTCTATTTAATTTTTTATTAATTTCAAATTATATAACATATTTTAATAATTAATATGAAGAAGATAAAAAATATACAATATATAATAAAAAAGGATAAAATTTATAGTAACCTAAAATAATCTTGAATAGAGTAGGAAGAACAAAAAATTTGTGACTTAGAATCAAGTTTTTTATTTTTTTAAAATAGATCTATCAAAATGAAGGAGAAAGCAAGGGGAAAATTGTGTCGAGCAGTAGCTAATTAAGTTAAATAACTTACAGTTTCTTTTGTTTGGTTATTAAACATAAAACATAAAATGCATCATGTTGGAGTAGGCAAAATGAAAACTGATCAAGAGATTTATTTAGTCTTCCATTCAATTATAAAAACATTGATATTAATATACATCTACAAATCACATATAATATAAAAGAATAAAATAATTAAAATAAAACATATTTAAATATAATTTAATATTTTTTCTGTTAAAAAAAATTATATTTCATTACGTAAATTAAAAAAATTAATTATTTTAATTTATTATATTAATTTTATCACTTTCTTCTTAAAATATCATTACTTAAAATATTATTATTATACTTTTTTCAATTTTTTTTTTATTTTTCAATATTTGTAATGATTAAATCATTTATTTTAATTAGTTATCATAATATTCTTATATGAAAATATAAAAAAATATTTTATCAAATTTATAATTTTAATATAAAAAAACAAAAAAATAATTATATATGTGATGATATTGATATGAATTAATAAATGACATATTTGATAATTATTTATTAAATTAATAAAAAATAAAATAGAATGAACTATAATTTAAAACAGATAAAAAAAAAAATTATTTTTTTAAGACGTTGAGAATAATATATATATATATATATATATATATATATATATATATATATAATATGCTCAAAATAGATTATTCTCTCCAATTTTAAAAAATAATAATTGGAATAAGGGGAGAAATGGGCGGACGAGGCAATTGTGCCCATGAATGAAGGATCCCTTTGATATTTCTTTCCTTCCATAATTTTACTTGTTCATCAGAAGCGTGTGTTAGGGCAGGAAGCGAGGCGGTTGCGTGCTGTGTTGGATTTTTGGTGCCTTTTCGCATCTCCCAAACACTCCCCTATAGAAGATTAGTATTCACTCTGTGGTCTGCATGGTACACTCTTTCTTCTTTTTTGTGCACTCACGTGCTTCCACTAACAATGCTTCATTTTGTTTTGCGTGATTCTCAAGTTGTATACCTAGATTTTGTTCTACTTTTTTTTTTTTCCAAATTATTTTAATATCCTTAAATTTAGCATAATTAATCCTTTAATTTTTATTATTTTAAACTTATAATTAATAATATTATTTAATTTTTAAAATTTGTCTTAGTTACAAATTAGGATTTTCATTTTAAAAATTAAAAATTAATAGATTATTTAGTTCTTCTGTTAAATTTTTAATTAATTTAAGATAAAAAAAATATTAAAATAAATTATTATTTAGTCACTAAATCAGGTCTTACAACTCCAAAATCTTTTATGTTCTTCTTCAAGATATTTTCTGTACTACTACAGATTTGCCAATATATATTTTATTTATACATACATACACATTATGAGATTGAGTGGCAAACATTCATTGGAGATCAAAGTTTCCTTTAGCTTGATTTTTGGCTGGCTACTTAACAATATAATGGAGGATCCTATCAATGTATTATGTTGAAATAAGTGCTAATTAAATTTAATTATGGAGTTTCCATGCATGCCTCATTATGCTAAAGGTTAAAAGATTTAAATTCTAACTGTTTGTTTGATATTGAAATTGAAATTGAAATTGAAATTATTTTTAAATAATAATTTTGTGTTAAATATAATTGATTTTTATACATTGTATAAAGTTTATTTATCATGTTTATTTAAAAATAAATCATTTATATTGCTATAAAAAGATTTATTATATCTGTCTTTTCGATTCTCTCAAAATGTAAATTATTTTTATATTAAAAACTGAAGATTTATCTTGTTAATATTACGAGATTTATAAGTGAAAATAAAATATAATTTTAAATATTATCATTGTTTGGACATTACTGAAATTTGATAATTGATCATATAATTTTTCAATGTTTAATTATTTTTCATAAAAATAGTTGAAAACAGATTGGTGCGTGTGCGTTCACCTCATATGGTTAAATTTAATCTTCCTTAACAGTTACTAATTGAGATCTTGAATGCATAAGCAAATATTCATTATTTGTAAATTTTTAACTGCATTCAAGACCAAGTACGGTACATATGAACATGACAAATATGATAAATTTTTTTATATTATATAGAATGCAGATATTATTATAAATAGAAAAAATACAACTGATAAATATTATAATTCAATATGAATAAAAAATAAAATTAAATAAACCCATTTATGATAGGATTCGAATATGAAATCAATCGACCTTAAACATTTGAGTTAGATTGTCCGTCATAAGTATAATAATAAAATAAGGTTTTTTGTGAAATTACCACATTTGACACAATTCCTTCTTTCACTTGTAAATTCAGTCTAATAAAATTCATCATAAGGTTCTCTATATTTGATAAAATAATTTTATAAAATAAGACTTCTATGTATTATTATTATACTTTATATTTATGTAGCGTGAATATATAAGATCCTTAATTGATTTTTTTTTATGATATCATTTATCTATATATTATAGGGTAGATAAATTTTATTTTATTTATTTTTTATTTTTTATTTTTTGAACAAAGTGATATTGAAGAGAGAAATTAGTTTATATGCCCTTTGTTGAGGTATATATGTACATTGAAATTTTTGTCAAATTCATATAATAATGAGTCAACTCATGATGAAAAAGCTATCCACCAAGCCTTTCTTGTAATATGTGGCCTAAAGTTTCTTTTTTTCAATTAAGGAATAAGGAAATAATTAGTTGCCTTCTAGGAGATTTCTATTCCTAGATCTCAACAACCACTATTCTTTTCCATGTAAAGGGTTAGAAGTTAGAACCCCAAAGTTAGGGTTCTTGATTAAATAAAAGAATTAATCCCTAACTTTTAACATTATTGATGATCATCATTTTTTTATTGAATTCCCAACTAAATCTAAAACTAAAAATGTTTAACTATCATACTTTTAAAATCTAAGAGAATATATTGAACTAAATATACATATTAATACAATTAAAATATTTAAATTTATTGAATATAAAAATTAAATAAAATAAAAAATATAATCATCATTAATTAAATTAATATCGTCAGTGGTTTAAATAAGAAAATTTAGAAAAAAAATTGAAGAAAAATAATTATAAAATAATTAAATAATGATAAAATGGTTAATTTCATGGTGATCATCATAAATTAATTTTGGATTTTTCTTATTATAAGCTTAATATATAAATTCACTTGTGAATTAATTGGGCCCCGATTAATCTATTACATCTCCATGATTTTTCATTTTATTTTGTTACGTTATAATTTTTGTTTTATTTACCAAGAAAATTAAAGTCAACTTTACTCAAATTATAATTGTTGCCATATAACAAAATCATGGAGCAATAATTAAAGATGATTCTTGATTCTTGAAATTAGATATTTGTGCAACCAATAAAATATAAAATTAATATACTAATTACTCCTTCTGTTTTGTTTTTTTTATTTGTGATTTTAAAAATTTATATGTTTACATTTTTAATTATTGTTTTAAATTTTTAAAATAATATTTATCTATTTTTTCTTACTTTTTCTTTATAATATTTAATTAAAATATAATAATTTAATTTAAAATAAAATTAAATAAATCATTTTAAATCTAATTAATAAATGTCTTAATATATGTATAAAATATTAAAGATATATAAAAAAAAATAAAGGGAATAATCAAAATAAATATTAAGATATCATATGTATAAAAGAATTAAAGATGATGAGATGGAACAAAGAGCTTCACCCATTATATAATTAATGTGTGATCTTAAACTATTAAGTATTGATTAATTCAAAATTTTATATTAATTAATTATGAGATCATACTCTCTTGGAGTAAATTAAGGAAATGAAAAGTTGTGAGTGTTTTTAGCCTTTTCACATGACACGAATTCTCACATGTACACACATATATAAATATATAGTACGTGTGATCTTGAGAAAAACAAACCCATATTTAATTTGTTTTCATGAAATTGTGAGCTATTAACTCAAATCTCACTTTATGTTGTCTTTAAGTTACCTTAAAATAAAAAGAGCTACTTGGAAAGAGAGAAAAATATTAATTAAAATTATTAATTATCCACATATTTAACATTCTTTTTCCTTCAATATCTTAAAATAATAATAAAAAAAAAAGTGAAATCAAACCACATTATATCTTATTATTATCTTTTAATGTGATTATTTTTAAGAGATTCTAAATAGCCCTCTCTTTTTATAGATCTCCTCCATTTGCTTTTGATTCAATCCACCTTTGAATCTTTTTGACATTAAAGTTAAAAAATACTCTTTTCAAACAATGAAGAAAAAGAAGTAAAGAATAGTTTATATATTTATATACTACAAGTCTACAACATTTCATACCTAAGGTTAAAAACTAATAATTGTACTTGCATATATAACTTAATAATATTGTATTTATCATCTGAATAATAAATTTAGATTCGAATTTTTTGTCATTCATTACTAAAAGAAAAAGGATAATTAGTTTGATTTTTGGTGGGTTGACTTTCCAAAATCTAATTATTTTAGAAATTTGAAATTTGAGTTCTTAAACAAGAGCTTAGTATAAGTTAATTATAACTAGCTATATCTCTTTTTCCTCTAATATATAAATATTATTGTTAAAGTATACGAGAATTGCTATTTTAATCGTCTCATACAAGATTTTTTTTTATTAATTAGGATTGAGATTAGCCACTGCATTATTGGCTATATAATTTTACATTAATACTCCATAAAATTGTCAAACAAGAAATTGCAGGAGAATCCTACTACTACTACTAATAATAATAGCAACAATAAGAAATTATTTTTTAACATGTGATGCTTTTCCTTTGTTTTCATTAATTTCTTACATTTCTTTCTATCTCCCTTCTTTTCCTCAAAATCATTAATCTTTGATCTTCCAAATAATTATAATAATAATAATAATCTTTGAAGAAAGCAGAAAGCTTAGCTTTCAATTTGTCATGTCTCTTTTCCCTTTCAATTCCAATTTTCAGCTAAAGAAAAGTTGAATAAACTCACCAAGTTTGATTAGTCTTTGCGAGGGATGATAACCTAAAGAGTTCAAATTTTCTCCTTTAACCAGATGTTGAGAAATATTGAGAATTATCATTGGATGCGGTGAATAAGAATTGGGTCAATGAGGCCTAGCCAAGTGTCCTGGGACCAAGTCATAGGTTTGAACTCCGCAAACGAACGAGTAATATTTGCTAACATTGGGCTTGTTTGTCCATAACGAGTTTTTGTAAGTTTTTGTTAGTTTAATACTCAACATCTGTAAGAGACATTTTCATGACATATTATCTCTTGCCAAAAAAATTAATGGGGTGATGGGCTGCACCCCACCATGTAGCCCAAGCCCATGTAAGGGAAAAAAGAAAAAGAAAAAACCTATACTCCAACATGTTAGACATTCAACTTATTAAGCACAACAATGACAGATCTAAAGTTCATAGTAAAGTGAAATGCACATTGCGCAGGCCTTTAGGGGCCATAGATCGAAAGATACTATGAACTGAATAGAAATGACAATAATCTTATTTCACACCACAGAGACACAAGAATCTGATTCAAAGAAAGGAACTAACAAACAATTAGATAATTCACAATCAATTCACAATCTCAACTGGCTCGAAACCTTTCTCGATAGATGTCTTTACTGCATCCAGTAATAGTTGTGTCTTTCTACTGCGAGTTGGCCAACTTTGATCAGGCTTTGCTCCATTTGCCTTAATATTTCCAACCAACCGTGCAAATTCCCTCACCAGGCAAGCTTCCTGAGGAAGATTAGTGATAACAGTGTGCTGGCTTGGCAATGGTTCCCACCCTGTCACTAGTTCATTGAACCAAGATTTTGAAGCTGCTGTGTAAGAGGCTTCCTTCTCATTAAAAGGGATGATGAAATCATCGAGGTGTAAAGTTCCCATTGTTCCGATTGCAGTTATATACATTGTCAAATGTGTTAAGAAAGAGCAATGGAATGTTGCTACTTTGCCATCTTCCCAATGTAGAGAAGCCCCACAGGCTAAAATCACCCCTGCTTCATTTAAAATAGGCCCACGCATGGCTAAAACAGTCTTCGGCAGTTTGTAATCAGCAGCCCAGAGAATTGCCCGAAGGCCATACCACCCAGCATCACCAAGAGCACCAAGACCATCAAGATCTGGCCTGACTCGAATGTCATTCTTGAGAAAGTTCTCATCACCAGCAAATGTAAAGCAGCTGTGTATCTGGTGCACCAAAATGTAATTCAGACCAAAACATTGTAACATAGAAGAGAAAGAAGAGAGAAATCAAAGACAAGAATATATACATATCCTTACAATTTTTAGTCTACCATGGTGATATCACTATGACACTAAATAATCTATCAATTTCATATACAATTATACAACATTATGATTTTAAACAGGCAAGCCTGCATTGTAAGATTAATCCTGACAACCATTAGCCAAAAGTAGGAAAACTATTCTCAAGGACAAAATCTATTATTAATGAAATGCAGAAGTAAAGATTTTTAACAGACTCGATTTCAAATCAAGCCTTCTATGGCACCACAACAAGCAGTAGGTATAAGGCAATATGTGTGCTTGTACATACCAGATCATTACAGGCATATGCCATCCCATCCCTTCAAAATTTGAAACACAATGATTTAGGCAAATGTTATCCATGCTATATAATTCCAGTACGGATCATCTGTCCTCTTTTGTGTCTCATTTACTGTCTCATACCCTATTTATGTGTCATATCAGTTATAAAAAAAAGTAGGCTACCAAAACACTTTAAAAAAAATAAGTAATACGGCGTGTAACAGAGTATGAGACAGGAGATGAGATATAGAAGGAGACTGAGGATCCAGACTGATATAATTCATCATATATATAAAAAACAGGGAGTTGTACACATTTAACATACAATAATCCATACGTAATTCATGTTATCCAGTTTATTTAAGAAAAATATGAACATTTTCATTGACAACCATAAAAGATACAAATTAAGAAAATCTAAAACCCTCGTGCCCTTCTCCCCCAACTCCTCACCCTCAACCCAATCCATGTAGCATATGTTGTGCACAAAATAAAATACACACTAAATAAAGAACATAGGTTCATGGAAAAAAGAAACAAAAAACAATTATAATAAGAGGATGAACCAACTAAGATAGCAGAGATGCACTCATAATAAACTGGTACTAGTGCTCTTGAACAAATGTACAATGATAGTAACAAATGTTGAGAGAGTACAGGACAATTAACAATGATTGAAATTTCCGAAGATAACATGAACTCATGTTATAGAAGACATGAACAAAAAGAGAAGGCTTAAATAAATGCAATATGGCAACTATGAGCATCAACAAATTTGAAGTTTCTTGGAGCTTCAAGAAAGGATGCATAAACTCCTAATTTGTGCACATTCACGATAGCATTACGGAATTACCTGTGCTACAATGGCAATTACAAAGAAAATTTGGAAGGAAGGGAGAATTAGTCATCCTAAGTTACATTTAAGCACCTTATTGAGACATATTGGGACAAAGAATGGAACAAAGTGCAATAGGATCAACCATTCTCTTCCGTTGCCTGGGTGCAAATGAGTTTACCAATATTTAATATAATTATTTGAGATGTAAAACAGAATATGAATGTTACTAACTTAAACTTTTGTTGTTTTTTCACAAAATTTCTGTTTATTATAGAAAGACTAAAAAGTAATAAAAAAATAACACGGACAAGATCCATATTTTTATTTTAACTTCATACTATTTACATAAGTATTTGTTCCTAATTCCTACTTGTGCT
Organism: Aleurites moluccanus; assembly: GCA_948193065.1. Taxonomy (NCBI): domain Eukaryota; kingdom Viridiplantae; phylum Streptophyta; class Magnoliopsida; order Malpighiales; family Euphorbiaceae; genus Aleurites; species Aleurites moluccanus. The sequence goes on from CANXYC011856884.1 coordinate 8,233, forward strand.
AATCCATCAGCAGAGCTTACTATGTATCTAGAATCCATAATTCAAATGAATATTTTAGGAGAAAACAAAAGGTGTTCCATTAGTGACCCACCATTTTGAACCTTCTCAAGGACTCAAAGAAATCTTTATACCAATTTTTATATTTATAACTACCTTAGGTATAAATAAAACAAATAAAGTCTAACTCTACAATTACATGAATAAAAATTAAAAACAAAAGCAACCTTTCCAGCACAGATAATATAATTTAATATATTTATATATATATACACACACACACACACACACACACTAGGAAAAAAGTATCTTCTTGCCATTTCAAACACATTTGATAAACAGAGCCAATCAGACTATTAAGCTGTCACTAATCATTACCAACTTTTTTTTTTTTTTTGAAAAGTAATCATTACCAACTTAAGAACTTAACATACATATAACAAAACAAAACCCAATAAAATAGAAAAAAGAGCAAACGAAAAGTCAATTTCAACAAACATTTCAACCCTCACTGTGATATTATTACAAAACTCAAACCCGGCCATAAATTCCAACAATTTTGGAAAATTGAAGAAATTCACTAGAAATTTTGCCGTCTTTAATCTGTCCTTTCTTTTGTCCAAGCATAACTTACCCCAAAAATCAGAGACATAACCACCAAAACTAAATATTTATCTTGCATTTTACAAAATCCCTTTATCTATTTTAAGATAGAACAGAAACTATTATCTGAAAACAAAGAAAGCCCAAAAAGGAAAGCTGAAATTAAAAAAATTACTCACCGTTCTGAGCTCTCCAAACCGCTTCTTATCACTCAAGAATTCCCTCATCTTCTCGGTTCTGGGATTATGCATCCACATAGTACCATCCATAATCTGCACTCCATTGGCCTCACAAGCCTCTAAAATCTTATCGAACTCACCAACATTAATCCCAACGGGCTTCTCCAACAAGATATGCTTCCTTTTCTGGGCAGCCAAACAAGCCCATTTCACATGTAAACTGGTGGGTAAAGGGACATATACGGCATCGATATCCGGGTCATCGAGTAGGGATTCATAGGAGCTATATATCTTGGCATCAGGAGGAAAATCGTTGGCTTTTGCAAACGCCGCCGCTTTTTCCACCGTACGACTGGCGATGGCGGATAGTCGGGCGTTGGGTGCGAGAGTAATCGCTCGAGAGAGCTTCCGGGCTATCTCTGCGCACCCGATTATCCCAAAGCTAATCGCCGTTTCCGTCATTTCAGTGAGTGAGTGTGCGTGAATTTTGTTGGACACAAATGTGATAGCGCAAGGGAGGGAGGGGACTAGACAAAAGCTATTATTCTCCTTCCATTAACGATTATTTTAAATAGATAAAATATTAAAATAATTTTAAAATAATTTTATTTTTATAAAATTATACACTAGCGTTTTAATTTTTCTTTTTTATTTTTTTAAATAGGTATTTTGAACATATTATTTGAGAGGAAGGGTTATTTACACTCTCCAAATTATTTCTACCACTCTCCTCTATATTTTATTTTATCGTTTAACTTACGATTCTACCCTTACTAATTTTAGAAAATTAATTCATCTTTAATTTTTTAAGTACAATACTTACTTTTATGAATAAATAAATAAAATTCTAATATAAAAAATTTTAATGCTAAAAATAAAAGAATTTAATAATTATCCTTTTCACTAACAATGAGTTTTTCATATATTTTATTTAATTATTTTATATATCATACACCAACATCATTTTTATCTTATTTTCTCTTTTTTCTTTAATTCGTTAAAAGATAATTAATTATTACTTTAAAATAATTATTAAATTCTTCAATGCTAGTAAGAATTTTTTTTTTAATTCAATTAATCAATATTTTTTTTATTACCAAAAGAAAATAATATTTTCTCTTTTGATCCATTATCTCAAAACTTTCAAATCAAACTCATATAATTAATTATTTAAAAATATAAAAAATAACTATAATTTTAATATATTTATAATATTTTTTAAATATTAAATTAATAAAAACTCAAAATAGAATTTATTTAGTAACCATATGTATTAAAACCTACACAATTTTCAAATTTCATATCCAATTAGATTAAAGAATTTATTTTTCAAATCGAATTCAGATATTTTTTTAATTATGTTTAATATTTTTTTATTATTAATAATAATACTCACATCTTTTAAAATTCTTCAAAATTAAATCATTTATTCCATTCAAATATAAGTTATTTAACATTTTCATATAACCTTCCATGAAGTATTGTATTTTCAAATTATTTAACACCCATTGCAAATCTATATATAGTAAAAATATATTTAAAATATTAAAATGTGTATTTTTATATTATCAAAATTAAAATAATAATAAATTAATTTTTTTCCTTATAAGAAGATTTTTTTATTGAAAAGAATAAAAACAAATTAATTTTTAAAAATTAATAAGCATACGATTATCTAAAAAACCGTAACTTTCCATTCATTAAAAATAATTTTAAATAAATAAAAATATTAAAATATTTTTAAAATTAGAATTGGACTGATGTTATCATAACAAAACTTTAAAAGTAATTATCTTTTATATTTATTAAAATAAAATCATTGATTACTATTTTTTTTTTAAACTAAATTTCATATAAAAAATACTTAATTCTTTTTTTTATATATATATAGAATAGAAATACTTACATTCTTAAAATTATGATTTTTCTTTCTATAGGGCGATGCAAACTATATTGATCAATATCTATTTTTATTTACATTTTCGGATTATATAATTTACGTTAATGTAATATTTTGACACGTGAGATACCACTAAAACGGTGTTCATATTTTCGCAAACAATTTTTAAAATTTTAAAATTTTATTATTTAATAATTTATTTGCAATGAATTAAAAATAAATAATTTACTGTAAATCTTATGAAATTTTTAATATAAAATAATTTAATCTAAAATCAACTGATCAATCTTCATATATATATATATATATATCCCAGAGTTTAGGACAAATATAATTATAAATCTTTCAACTATATCATTTTACTCATTTAAATAATTTTTGTATGAAATTTTTAATTTTTTAATTTGTCTCAAATAAATTTAATTCGAATGAAGAGGTTAAATTTTTATTCAAATTGGATCTATTTGAGTTAAATTAAAAAATTTAAAAGTTTATTTGTATCTTTATATTTTTTTAATTTAATCTTATATATTTTATTATTTTTTTTTTAATTTTTCATTATATAATATATTTCTTAATAAAAAAATTATTTGTATATTTTAATTTAATAAATAAACATATTTAAAGCACAAATCTTATATTTTATATAATTTCAAAAAATTTTGAAATAATATATTTTATATTTTAATAAATGAAAGAATTTATAATTTTTTATTAATTTAAAATTTTAATTTAATATTTATAATAAATAAATGAAATTAACTTTAAAAATTAATCTATTTAATAAATGAGTTTACTTATTTTCTTACTAATTTAGATTTAATTATTAAAATTATATTATAAATGATAATTTTTTCTTATTTATAAATTTAACTATAATAGAAAGTTGAACTTAATACGATGCAAAAAAATTAATCATGATATTATTTATTGCTAAAAAGATAAATAAATATAAAATATAATTTATTTATTTATTAAATTAAAATAAATAAATAAATATTATGCAATGAAATATTTAGAAAAATAACGAGTAATAAAATAAATAAGATTAAATTGAAAAAATGGCAAAGATACAAAATAAGCTTATAATTTTTATTTTAATTTGATTTAAATAAATTTAATTTAAATGAAATATTATATTTTTATTTAAATTAAATTTATTTAAATTTAATTAAAAAATTTAAAATTTTATTCCAACCATAAAAAAAACTTTTAGTTTCTTTATCATCTGTCTCGTTGAGTACTTGGAAGATAGGAAATTAAAATAAGTAATAGGGATGGTAGTTTATCATTATTTTCTTTTGACGCATAATAATTTGAAATTAAAATGTAACTCTCTTATTTATATTTGATAATAAAATAATGTAACATAATAAATTGGAGAATAAAAATTAATAAATTTCGTATATATTATAATTTTAAAAGATAATGAATGTCTTAATTATATTTTTTATTTTTGTTTATTACCATCCTTTATGTAGGAATGAAATTGATATTTATTGCAATTATCTTGTCCATTTATCTATTTCACCAATCTAATTCATTCATGATAAAGATAAACAAATAATTTTTATATTTATAATTATGATATTTTTTTATAATTATTGAAATAAATTTTTTTATTTTTTATTTATATACTTTAGTTTTGTGTTGAGAATTAAGAATTGATTTTTTTTTTTTTTGAGGGAAGAGAATTAAAAATTATTATTTTCTACAAATGTGTGAAAAAATATATATTGAAATATATTTGCATTTTTACAGTAATTAAAATAAATATTTACATATATTAATTCTTAAAAAATTGTTATATTTAATTATTATTTTAAATTTAATAAAATTGATAAACAAAATTACATATTTATATGAAACACGCTACCATAAGAAGTCTGATAGCTTCCAGAATTGTGATCACATGCAGAGGCTCTCTCTCTCAATTTTGATCATAATGATCCCTGTCAAACAAACAATGACTACGTGGCATTATCTGAGGCCACGTGTCGTCAAAGTTTCAGACGTGGCTACTCCGAACACTACTTCGGACATGCACAAACAAACATGGTGAAAGCTCGTCCTGATCCTCCTTTTTAACAACCATTTTAAAGAGAAAGCAAAGCTCAGCTTCTCTTATAGTTAGACAAATCCACTTTTGGTTTGAAGTGCGGGAAAAGCGATGTCGCTTGTGCCGTGGTTCGGTGGTTGGGGGCGTAGGGGAGACTTGTCTTCTCTTGATTTGTGGGAGCCTTTTGGCTTTGGAAGGGGATGGATTGACCGCGGTGGCTGGGATCGTGACGAAACCAGTGCCTTGGCTCATGTTAATGTTGATTGGCGTGAGACTGACAACGCTCATATTTTTCGTGCTGATCTTCCTGGTTAGCTACTTATTTATCAATCTGAATTTATTTTCATTGATTAGTAGTTAATTAGTTGATTACCAAAAATTCAAAATTCATGATTAATTAATATCTCTTATGCAAAGAGGCTTTCACTTTACCAAAGAGCTAGTAGTGTAATTATATATTATATTAAATTTTATCGTTTTATAACTAAAAAATGAATTCAAATACATTCATAAATAGTTTTATAAAAAAAAATTATTTATTTTTTATATAATCATATATTATTTAAATTTATTAAATTCACTTATTTACATTCAAGATGAAAGAAATTTAAAGAATATTTTTTTTTAATATCAATTTTTTTTTTTATAAGATTCGAATTAAATTTTTTTTTAAAAGAAACTAAAATTTTAATTATTTATTAGTGTAAAATTCGGAACAAGGAATAAGGAATTTTAATTAGATAAGTATTTGTTTGACAAAAGTGATTAATTTACACAACCCATGCTTAAAATATGAAAAAATAATGACTTCAGTAAAACTCGATCAAATCAAAGCTTATGGGTAAAAAATATAAAATTCGATACATGACAAAAAAGGAAGCAATAACAATAGGTTGTGCAACAGGGCTGTGCGCCCTATTATCATCCGGTTGTGAATTAGTTAGAATTATATTATCTGAACTACATGGATTATTGAATGGACGCAGGAGTGAAGAAAGAGGAGGTGAAAGTCCAACTGGAAGATGGCAATATACTTCAAATAAGTGGAGAAAAAGTGAAAGAACAAGAAGAGGGGAATGACAAGTGGCACCGTATCGAGCGCCGACGAGGTAGCTTTGTCAGACGTTTCCGGTTGCCGGAGAATGCCAACACAAATGAGATCAAGTGTAGCCTTGAAAATGGAGTGTTAAATGTGATTATGCCTAAAAAACAAAGTGAACAGAGCCAGAAAAATGTTACCCACATAGATGTGGCCTGAGTTATCTTGCTGTTAATTAGCTATATTGTGCTTGCGTGTGTGTGTGGCTAAAGAGCAAAGAATAGTAGTTTTTGTGTTGTATGTGAATTTGACCTTTTATGTGTGTGTGTGTGGTACGTATGGCTAAAGAGCAGAGAATAGTAGTTTTTGTGTTGTATGTGAATTTGACGTTTTATAACAAATAAAAATGGGATTTCAACGTATATGTATATTTATATAAATTCTCGTTCTCGTGGCCGTGTTCATTCTCGATAAGGAGTTTGGTTTAATTTTTGGGAATTGCTTTCTGTTTTTGCTGTTTGGTTTAATTTCGTTACAGTCCATTCGAGATTTCAGGGTTTTATAAAATTTCTATCATTTTTCTGAGTTATCAGCCTAGATATCAATGAATCCAACCTGATCCAAACAATTAACTGACCGTAAATTACAAAAGAAGAGATAAAATAAATAAAATAAAGATATTATTTGAAATTGAATTTGCTGAGAGAGAAGGAATGGGTTGATTAAGTAAAAAATTAAAATTAATATAAAAATAAAAAAATTTAGTGGAAAGAAAGTATTTTGGAAAAAATAGAAAATTAACCACTAACTAAGATTAAATAAATAAATAAATATCACTAAAATAAAATAAAATAATTAAGTTTAAGTCACAGTTTAATAACTCATATAATTAATAAAAAGTGGAAACGGAAATTGCAAAATTTAAATTTTTTAATGAAATGAACCCCTTTATTGAAAAAAAAAATCACATACTAAAATAATCCATAGAAATAATAATAAATATTTGAAAATAGGAAAGATAATTTTATGGATCACAAAAAAATAAAAATATCGTCTCCATCTTGAACCAGAACCAATTTCATCTGCTCCTTAACTAACACTATCTTATCCTGCTCACTAATTCCAATCATTTCATTTCGTTCCCAAAAAATGTTGCTCCTTTCTCCGCCTCCTCTACACTTCTTTCCCGTCAATACCTTACCTAAAAAACTCAAAAGACAACCGTACAGGTCGTTTCCCCAGCAACCGCGAGCTGTTAACCGCCGTGGCGACGATGTGGATGCGTTTACTAAGAAGTCCGGTTACATTTTCGAGCTCAGTGCCACCGAAGCCGACTCTTTAATCGATTATGATATCAAAAAAATTTCTGCGGTTTTTCTGAGGAAACCGTTGATTTTGTTTCGCAGATTGCTTCAGATAGGTACCACTTTCGGTATATGGTTTGGGGCTCGCTATATTGATTCCTTAACCGAGAATTCTGATAAAATGTTTCAGGTTTGAGAGCAAGAGAACTCTTTGATTATTAGGTTTTTTTTTTCTTTTCTAATTTCTGTTTTTGTGAAGCAATTGATAGTGAATCCTTTAAATTTCAATTTTCTTTTTTTTTTTTGTGTGTTTTTGATTGCAGATTAGAGCTGCAGAACTTCGGAAAATATTGCTGGAACTTGGTCCTGTATGTTCTGTTCATCAGTATTCAAATTTGATTTTTCCAGAAGTTTTTTGTGCTTCTAAAGAAGAAAAGAAAAGCATATGGACATTTCTTTGAGTAATAATTTATTCATTATTTATGTTCTCAGGCCTATGTCAAAATTGCACAGGCTGTTTCATCTCGAGCTGTAAGTTGCACAGACTTTATCATTTCTCACACATATTTTGTAGTTATAAAGCATCCTTGTTGTTGGAATATTTATTATTTTTTATTAGAAACTCATATGTCATAACGTTATTATTGGTTCCTTACCAAGAGTGACTATTGGAAAGGCTTTTTGGTTTTTACCGATGTTATGTGGATTTATATTTAACTTAGTTACATTCATAAGTGGTGAGACTTTGTTGTTGGTGTTTGTCACACTGTTCTATATACCCCTGTAGAGATATTTTGATCTCATTCATTATTCTTCATTTTGTTTTTGATAAAATATGAATGTGGGTCTTAGTCTCGCTTTCATCTATTATTTTCAAACACATATTACATGTATGAATGGTATGGAAAGTGAATTATATCCTCATGTTCATTGATAACAGAATCATATTGAAATATATATATATATATTCCAAATCATTTGGTCATACAGAAAAAAGCATTCGTACATTCATTTTCACACATTTCACTTATCAGATAAAACTTTAGTTTCCATGACCTAAAATGCATTTATGCTCTATATACTTGTGCGTTTGTTTGAGCTCTCTTGCGATCTGATCACCACTTGGATAATAAAAATAGAAAAGCTGCATGCTTAGGCCTATTCCAGCAGTCTCTATTTATGATGTGGGTTTCAAATCACAATCTTTTGCAAGAGGACTTGCTTCCAGTACCAAAAAAAAAAAAAAAAAAAAAAAAGAAAAGAGCATAAGTTGCTAGCAGGCTAATGTGGGTATATTTTTCTTGTAGGATTTGATACCACCATCATACCTTGACGAACTTGCACTATTGCAAGATCGAATAGCTCCATTTTCATCAGACATTGCTTTAAATACAATAGAACAGGAACTTGGATTGCCAATAGACCAGATTTTCTCAGAAATTTCACCAGAGCCTACTGCTGCAGCATCCCTTGGGCAGGTTCGTGGTTATTTATGTACCATTATTCATCATGTAGGATTATTCTGCGATTTCCTTTTTTTCTCGATTTTTAGAAATGTATATATCATACTTTGATCCACTTGAAATTATAAATGACTGATTCTCTCTTATCTTTATTTCTGTCTCTCTCTCTCTCTCTCTCTCTCTCTCACATGCACATAAACACACACATATAGGTGTATCAAGCGAGACTTTGCAAAAGTGGACAAGTAGTTGCTGTTAAAGTTCAGAGGCCAGGAGTTCAGGCTGCTATTGCCCTAGACATACTAATCTTGCGTTTTATAGCAGGAGCGGTGAAGAGAGCTGGCAAATTTAACTCTGATCTCCAGGTAATCACACTTAACATGAAGAACTTGAAACACGAGTGTTTATTCTAAATTTTGCTGGTAATAATCAAGAAACATGGGTTTCAATTTGCAGGCAATCATTGATGAATGGGCATCGAGTCTTTTTCGGGTAGATTAATTAAAGTGCACAAGTTTTTTCATTTTTCCAAGTTCATTTATATTGCATGCTAATATCCTCTTATTTCTTTTCAGTTGCATCAATTGTGTGGTTTTGATGAATGCATGGTTGCACATGCCTTATTTGCAAAGGCACTTTTATTTTGCTTTCTAATTAACAAAAGAAATACTCATGGTTTAGTGAAATGCAAATTATTGTTGCTGCTAATAGTATAGTTTCAATTGCTACTATTTCCAAGTCTTTGCATGATTCCTATGGAATCCTTTTGTATGTTCTTTTGGCAAGTTGAGTTACCTATCTTGGTGGAATGCTATTGCTTTTCTCTCTTTCAAGTGATACACAGGTATCTAAGCATGTTGAAGTTTGAATGAAATGATATATGTGCACCCAATACATGTCATTGGTAAAAGAATATCTCACCACGAGCTTGCTTAAAAATCTTGAGGATGATAGATAATTATACATTGACTTCCTATTTCTAACTGCAAACAACCATTTGATATTGATTGTCCCCCTTTTCTGGGATTGAGCTAAATAATTTGACTGTTGTGATGTATAAGCTAGTTGCTTATTTGACATATGTTGTTTTTGATTTAGTAAGTTAATCCTTACAAGAAGCGAAGTATCATTAATAAGGGTTGCATCAAAATATTTTCTCTAGTTGATTGCCACTTGAGAAGTTCAAATTTCTATTTTTATTCTTTCATTCTTTTATTTTTATTCTTGACTGATGTAAATAACTTTGTTTGGTTATGCTGTATAAACCAGTTAAATTGTCTAACTTTGTTTTTGATTTGCTAAGTAAATTGTTACAGGAACCAAAATACTGTAGTTTTGCTTGATAGATCATTTTGAAAAGATTTTTTAAGCAAAATCAAAAACCGTATCCTAGTGTGTTGGATAGGATTGATTAGAGAGAAGACATTGCCTCCTTGTGCCATGTGTTGTGTGTATGTAATGCTGAATTTGTGAGTGTCATACAAAATGATATTGCTGAGTATGCCCAGTATTTCTGTTTTTTGTTACCATTGTAAAAGGGTAGCCTTTTCCTTTATGAACTCTAATAAGTTTTTCTACTGGTTTTTTATAGATGTTTTTCTAATGCAAGTTGTCACCATTTCATTTATTAGGCCCTTCAAATTGTTGATAACACAATGAATTTTCTGCTGTTAGATGGACTCCCATTATCTATATGTTTATTTTACCTAATTTGAGGAATATTCTTAGAGCTTCATATTGAATACAGGTAAATCACATTGAATGCAGGAGATGGACTATGTGAATGAAGCCAATAATGGACTCAAGTTTAGGTAATAGCATGATTAGAAACAAATATACACGCAGTTTTTGTGACTGAAGTTTTCTGTCCATTACCATTATTATTTATTTTTACTGCCACCTAGTTCTACTCTATGATTTTTTTTTTTTTTTTTTTTTTTTTTTTTTTTTTTTTTATGAATTTGTGAAATGAAAAGGTTATTGATATGTAACATATCATGGTAGCAAAAATGCTTTTTCCCGTGAGGTGCCCAACCATTGGCTTTGATTGGTGACTATTAGGTGTAAAAATATGGATCAAGCTTGCAAAACCTTGTCATTATTCTGTTTCATTCTCTGTATTTCTTACCTAATTAATATTTGAAGGTGGGGCTGAATTTTTTTTAGGATTTCTTTTAATTTTAAGTAGACCCATTTTGCTTGTGAGCCATTTTCTTTTTGCAACTTTCTTTATTGCCTTGGCGGCAAATCATCAAACATTTTGGGTTATGTTTTTGTTAAGTTTCAAGATTCATGGGTTCCCTAGTTAGATGTTTAGATGCAATAATTTGTGAATTAACCTGGATATTTTGTAGCATGTGTTGCATAGCTATTACCTATATCCCTTGCTTTATTAGGAAATTTTGCTATATAATTGTATTTAATTTTTGAATTTACATTGTATGACTGATGAAAGATGCTTACTGTGTTCTCAAATAATAGTTCTGTTCTTGTGCTGTAAAGTTTGGAGCATTCTGATTCTGTTTGTGCTCCTGAAATTTCACAAATAAAAAAGAACACATGCATGTATATCCTAGCATGCAGTTTTCTATTTATACTTTGTTAATGTTATGCTAAATTCTTAAACAGGAAGCTCTATGGTGGTATACAAGATGTTTTGGTTCCAGAAATGTATAAGGAGCTCACAACTCGTAAGGTCCTTGTAATGGAATGGGTTGAGGTACTTGTTCTCTTGTTGTTGTTCTGTGCGTCTATGTGCTTATTTTTATAATAAGTAAAAGGGAAAATCACTAATAGGAACCAAAGTGTAACCCAATTACATAAACAAGGGCGTGGTTCATGGGAAGGGAATCTGTAAAACTGAAAGCAATGTGAACATCCATAAAATGCTGCCACCTATCTTTAACAGTATAGTTCCTCTTTATTAAAAGCTTTTTTGTTTCTTTCTATCCTTGCTAGCCAACAATGGTGACAGAGACCAAAACAAGAACCCTTTTTTCCTCCAAAGAATATCAAATACGTGTCTGGGTCCATGACTCAATCTATCGTGCTACTAAATATGGAGCTTCCACAGCTTCCTAGTATGTAGCAACTAGTTTTACAAATACTGCTGCACTTTTGCATTTTTTCCCTGAACTCTGAAGATTGCTTCTTCAAATACTCGTATATTTCTACATGCATGTACAAAGATTTTGTCGTGTGTTTTGTTTATTTACTTATTTATTTGTGATTTTTGGTAGGGGGAAAAGTTGTCTGAAGTCAACGATCTTTACTTGGTTGAGGTACTTGTTGAATTTAAGTGTAATTCCTGTAGTTTTTGATAATTAATCTAAATTACTTGTATTGTTTGGCTCTATCTGTGGTTAAGATCGATTACTCTTTTCTGGCTCCTGACTAGGTAGGAGTTTACTGCTCTTTTAATCAACTTTTGGAGTATGGGTTCTATCATGCTGATCCACACCCTGGAAACCTTCTTCGTACATATGAAGGAAAACTAGCTTATTTAGGTATTTTCCCTTGATTAAAATGCTCTGCTGAAAATTTCTCTTTGCTTGTCTTATTGGCCTTAACTCTTCCCATATCATCCTGGGTCGGTGTAAATTTTGGTATGGCATTATGTAGTATATGGGCCTTTCCAACTCTGCCTTAAAACTTGCTGGTGGTAGAGTCTGCCAGTTTAATTTGTTATTGCTCTTGATCCTTCCTGTGCTAAGCCTATTTTAGTGTTAAACATAGTTGTGTGAAGTTAGATTTTATTACCACCTCCCCTTCCTTTTTCTTCTCTCTCCATGCATACGCTTTATGTGTGGAGAGGAAGAAGAGGGGGTTTTGACCATCTTATATTGGTTGTTGAAAGTAAAGTTTGGCTTAGCCTTATATGGGATTTATTGCTTCAACTTTTTGCTTGATGGTCTAGCAACTTAATTATTTATCTATTTGATATAGTGTGGATAAAAGACCTGAGATTATAGATTATCAACCGTAACTTTCATTCCCCATACTAAGAGTTAATGACCAAAAGAGCTTGAAGTTTGGGTAGCCTTTCAATTTTTGCCCCATTTTTTTAATTTCCAATCCAATTCAAAAACTTTGATTTGCATTTCAATTTTTATATATGCGACAGAAGCTGAAAAAGAGAACTTATTTGCCATCTGATAACCCAGTTGCCAACAACATGCCTCATAGTATAGGAGATTGGAATTTCAATTTCTGGTATTCCCTCTTCTAGCCCAATTCGCATCCCCATAAGAAAAAAGCAAACTTGAATTACATCATTGGTTGGTTTTCTGTACCCATGTACTTTTGCATACATCAGTGGTGTAGTTACTGCATAAGATAACTTTCAGAATTAACTCTCAGTGCATTTCCCTGCCAGATTTTGGGATGATGGGTGAATTTAAACAAGAATTCCGTGATGGATTTATTGAAGCTTGTCTCCATCTTGTAAATCGTGATTTTGACGCACTAGCTAAGGATTTTATTACTCTTGGGTATGTTTATTATCTAGCTTGTAAGCCAATCACTGAAGACATGATTCTCATTGATATGGGTGTTCACAAGGCTGAATTACTTTCTGCTCTACAGGCTTCTTCCGCCAACTGCAGACCAGGAGGCTGTTACAAAAGCTTTAACAGGTTTTTTAATTTTGTACACATGGGGCTTTAATTCCATGTTGTTGCATTTGTTGTTGTTGTCTCTGATGTCACCTGCTTATGTGTAGGTGTCTTCCAAAGTGCTGTTGAAAAGGGAGTCCGCAATATAAGTTTCGGAGACCTTTTGGGAGACCTAGGAACTACCATGTAAAATATTCTCATTCTAACTTTTATATTGACAAGATCTATACATTTTCGTAACTGATGTGCCATGATATCAAGAGAACACTCTTATGAAGTTCAATCCATCTTGGTGTTAAATGCACTCTTTCATGCAGGATAAGATTTTGGAATAAAATAGCAAATTGGTCAATGAAGGTGCAGAGGCAGTTGGTTGCTTTATCAAATCCCAATTACATTGTTTATCCATATAGAATAAGAAAAAACCTTTATATCATTCCAGGATAGTAAACGTGTTCCCCTCATCTGCTTTTGCAATATAGAATTCCTCTATAGTATGAAATATGAAGTTCAATCCATCTTGGTGTTAAATTCACTCTTTCATGCAGGATAAGATTTTGGAATAAAATAGCAAATTGGTCAATAAAGGTGCAGAGGCAGTTGGTTGCTTTATCAAATCCCAATTACATTGTTTATCCATATAGAATAAGAAAAAACCTTTATATCATTCCTGGATAGTAAATGTGTTCCACTCATCTGCTTTTGCAATATAGAATTCCTCTATAGTATGAAATATGAAGTTCATTAAAATTGAAATTTGTATATGCTGATTTGAAATTGTCTAGTATGTAGTTTCATTATATGGCGTGAATTTTGTCACAGGCTTCTATTTTCATTTATTATTACAAAATTTTGAACAAATGCCTTATTTTGGATAGACACATGGAACTGCTGTCCAAGGACTTGTGTGATGCTCTGAGGATGTAAAGGATTTGGTTATTTATCACACTCCAAATATTGCTGTAGAATTGCAATTTTGAGGGGTCATTTGATCCCATTTATCAAAATTTTGAGTGTTAAATGCATAATAACCACATGTAACTGTTATCACCATTCACCACATAATCTTTGAATTAAATTTGTTGGCTGCTTGTCAACAAAATTACAGTAAAATGTTCTCCAATATAATGGAAACAAATAGTTCATTGGTACATCTGTTATTGTGACCTTTCTAATGGATCAGGTTAATGTTTTCTTATTGAGTGTTTTTCTGTTCATTATTTGCAGGTACAAGTTCAAATTTCAAATACCTTCATATTTTTCTCTTGTCATCCGCAGGTAGTCATACTGCTGTATTATGTGAACACTACTGTTTGATTAGAGTTGTTGATGATTGTCAGTTCTATGTTTATTCCTCCACTTATTTCAAAAATGCTAATATTTCCTGACTAAATTTCACTTCTTTCCCTGGTTCTCAGTCTTGCTGTCTTGGAAGGCATTGCTGTCAGTTTTGATCCAAATTACAAAGTTTTGGGTAGTACATACCCATGGATTGCTAGAAAAGTATTAACTGACAGTTCTCCTAAGCTGAAGTCTTCATTGCAAGCTCTTCTTTACGAGGCAAATCTGCAAACTTTTCTATATTGTCAGTTATGCAAATATTATTCTGTTTTATGTACCAAAGCATATTAAAATCCCCATTTCCTTTTTAGGGAGGAGTTTTCAGAATTGATCGTCTGGAATCTCTACTTTCAGAGGTGGGTTTTATATTTTTCTCTTGAACTTTTTTTTTCTGGCCCTTGACTTGTTTTCAGCTTGATTATTATTATTTTCAAATTATATGGCCACTGATTTCTTAATGAAATAAGTTCCATCTCTCTATTTTTACAAGATTCTCCATGAAATATGTTCTGTTCTGGATAACGATTATAATACTTAATGCATTCCATCAAAAAGGTGCTAGAGTTTTCTTAGATTCTTAAGGGACAAAAGCTTCAGGGGCTTTTGGAGGAATACCTAGTATTTTTCAGTGAGATTGGAGCCCTTTACTGCTTATCCGCTATCCTTTGGCCTCTCTTTCCTTTAATAAAAGTTCCTTTTCTTTTCTTATTTAAACAATAAGAATATTTTATGCATTTCTATTTTGCCTTCACTTCTTTAGTAGCTTTTATTAGACCTGATTAAGGCCTGGGGACCAGCCTGACCCAAAAGAATGTAGACTTGGATTAGGGACTTTTGTCCTGAGTTTGAGAGGATCCAATTAAGGCCTACCTAATTGGATAGTATGTTCCTCAAGACCTGTCTCAGCCTAGTCCATGTGCAACTATTTTTTCCTTTATCCCTTGTTTGGTATAAATGGAATTGAAGTATAGAGTTCATTTATAAATGATATAACTTAATTTTAATTATGTTGAATTTCATAAAATTGATGTCATGAGAGTAAAATGAATATTTTCATTCATACTATGAAAACATGAAATTCCAAATGAATTGCACAAAAATTAACAGAAATCATTTATATCAAACAAAGTCTGGAAAAGGAAGATATATTATATTTATGCTGGACTGGGATTGGCCTGGGTTGACTATTAAAATTGGCCTAATTAGTCCTGGCCGGCCCAACCAGAGTCACCTCTAGCTGTTGTATGGAGTGACTGCTGTTTAACACTGAACGCAGAATATGCAAATTCAAAATCAAATTATTTTATAGGCTACCATTTCTGAAAATTACCATCACTTTTGAACTGTTCTTCATGACTAATGATTCATTTTTTAAATCTCGTTTTAAAAGTGAGCGATATTGCGGAGCTATCCAACTGAAATTCCCTATCCTTTTGATTCTCTGATATTTCAGCTTTATTGAATTAATTTATTCACAACCGTGTACTAACTATGTGGCAGTCCCTCCGTGCCCGCACCGAAAGAGCCTTGATTAAAAGGCAAACCGAAGATGCTGCTTCTAAAGTGGCTATCAAGCAAATCCTTTCCTTCACCCTAACCGAGAAGGTTTTTTTTTTCCCTTTTCACTTTTGTTTGTGATTTCAACCATATACAGGATTAACTTTTAATTGTTTTTAATCTTTAATTTGAAATATTAGCAGGGTGCCTTTGTGAGGGAAATACTTCTTCAAGAAGTTGCTAAGGTAAGTTTTTGGCTCTGTAGGTGTTATTTCTATGTTTATTGATTGCCCGCAGCTCCATAGGCAAAAAAAAAACAAAAAAAAAAAGTTGAGGTGATTTTTAGAAGAATAAACTGTCCTGGAGGAAGTCATTTTTGGCACATGCAAGGCACTTTTAAAGGGATTGTTTGTCAAATATCATATAGAATTGGATTTGCCTAAAATTAAATTAATTTCTATTAGAAAAATTTGTCCATAGTACTCCATTTAATTATTTTAATTTCTTTGGGATCTAAAGGCACCAGCTTCCTCTGGAATGGAGTAGTCTCCATTTAATTATTTTGATTTCTTTGGGATCTAAAGACACCAGCTTCCTTTGTAATGGCAGGTTGAAATATGAAGTCTCTTGGCTGACCAAGAATTGCATGTATGAAATATCCCGAACATGTGTTTTTGTGTCTGCACAAGTGCATGCTGAAAATCATGTTTTTTTTTATTGACTTTTAGAGTCAAAAAGATTAAATTAGCTGGGAGTTTTCAAAAATTCAATATTATTTGTATCCAATGTGGAACTGTGATGATTTGTCTGTTTCTCAAGTCAAAGGGTTAACTTTTGTGTCCAGATTCTTCAAGAATCATAAACTATGTAAACAATTTCGCTTTTAAATTTTGTTTGAAGACCTAACAAAAGTACTTTCCCTTTATTTTCTTGCAAAATGTGCTAAAGAAGAAAATGTATTCTGCCTCTAGCCTTGAACCTAAAATTATATTATTCTCTCAATTCATATTTAAAGGCTTTGCAGGAGTCTCAAGAGGCAAGTGTATATAGTTGAAAAAAGATTGCCTATTAGATTTTGAGAAGTTGCCAAGTCTTTCTCTTTTTCCTTTTCCTCCAATACAGTGACCCATTCTTTAACATGAAAGCTATGCCAGTTCCTCATGTACTTAAATCATGTCTGCTTTTTGAAAATTTGTGCAGGGTTTGGATGCATTTGGGTTAGCAACACTTGATTCTTTAAATTTTGTGGCAAGTACAAGCATACCCTTTGCTGCTTCCCCTTCATCCTCGTCAATGACGAAGGAAGACATAATGAACTTGAGAACATTGCGTCGCCTTATGCTACTGTTGTCAGGTTCTCAAAAGAATGGCAGTTCCCCTGAGGTGAGAGCTTTCTGTATTTTGGCATTGTGAAATTGAGCATATTAGTGTGCATATTCATTATTCTTTCTATGGACCTGGAACACATGCACCCCAACACCCACACTCACACTCACACCTGCACCAACACAGTGATATACAATATAGCCCTTAGTAAGCTAGAATCCTAGATTGGCAAAGAAACTCTCCCTTTAAGACGATTTATATATTTGTAGATCATGGTGATAGTGCATGACAGGGAAAGATTTCATGGAAGGCTCTGAAACTTAAATAATTTCTGGTGGCAGATTTAGCCCTACAAGCAACTTACATTCTTTCTCCCTTATATGAGATAATTTAATTGAAAAACAATATTCAACTGAAACCTAATATATACTTGTGATAAATTTTTAATAAACCTTTTTCTGGTGCTTGAAACACTATATTAATGTGTTACAGTATTTCATACTATTTTTAGTGTTGCTTATAATCTAAACTGTTATTATGCTTAAATTAACATTCATATAGGAAATTAAACGGAGTATTCCAGACAACAGTCAGAATATTTACTTGGAAGAAGCATTGCCTATTTTTAATCAACTTCAATCAGTTCAAGAGATTCTGCGCATCCTTTCTGTTTTTCCTGAGGTAAGCTCATTTATGTTTGTAATATGCGTACTGCATACATATTTAAATACTACGAACTGTGCATGCACATACTGCCACATACCAATATTGGTGGACCTGCAAATGAACGCACAAATTCTTGTGTGGGTCCTAATAGAGAATTGCCCGAATAGATGATTCCGCATTAGGGAAAGGGAATCTGCCATGGAAGTGATTTGTACTACGATGACAGTAGAGAATATGATGATGCCTAGAGAAGCCGTTTTGGCCTTAGGGCAAGTGTAATAGTTCTAATGCCTATTGCATTTTCAAATGTCTTAAAATAAAATATCACTTTCATTGTCAATTCCTCTCCAAAATGGTCAATTTTCTGACTATGCCTTTATTGATATATGGCAGCTCCCACCAGAGCTGCAACAGCAGTTACTACTAATGCCAGCTGATCTTGCTGGAAGGTTGATTTCCCGTGCCACTGCTAGGACCATCAGAAGGATGTTTCTTTGATGTCAATTGGGTTTTGAGGGTAAGCATAAAGAGAGATTTTATATATAGTTTTTTGACTATTAAGCCACATGGCTACTGTTTACATCAGAATCAGAAGGGAAAATAAGCATGGAGGCTTGGGGCGCTTTGTTGTATAAATTACCTGAAAATAAGCTAAAATTTTGTGCTGTTACATTCCTCTTTTTATTTTTATTTTTTGTTTTTAATATTTCATAGTTTACCAGAATCTATAGGATGGAAGATATAGCTGATTTTATAGTGTAGTTGCCATACCAGAGGATCTAAGATGTTAGTTTGTGTATAATGTGTTCCTGTTATTTGATAATTTGGGATATCACTTGTTTGTTTTGTTTACTTGTGCATTTTATCTTACAAAGATAATGGTAACCTTTTTTTTTCTTCTTTTTTATCTAGTAGAGAATTAAACATGATTTTATGTAACCTTAATAAATTTTGTGCAACTTCACTTAAATTCATACCCTAACAAATTTAAATTCATCGCATGAATTGCATTTCATTTTCATTTACTTTGCGAACCAAAAGTATTGTCTGCCTTTCCATTTGCCCAATTGTCATTAAGCATCGAACTAAATCAATAAGAAAATAAACAAATTCTTTTACTAATTAAGCTAACTTTGAGATTACTAATTTTATTTTCTTACGACACTCATTTTTTTTAATGTTTTTGGTCAAACAAAAATTAAGAACATTTAAGTAAAATAAAATTTATTTTTTAACATAATTTTTTTCCTTGAAAACTTTTTTTTTTTATGAAATTTCTTTGACGAAAGAAGAAAAAATAGGAAATTCTTACGAGACAAGATTCACCAAATCATTAGTAGGTTGTTACATCAAAAACTTATAATCTTCATCAATATAATTCATCAAACTTGATACTAAATCCGCTCTAATTTCTCTGAAATAATTTCTCTATCTAAAGTAAAATTTTTATAAATTAATATTATTGAAACTCATAAATTTTATTAATAAAAATAAATATTAATTAATCATTAAATTAATAATATATTAATTTAAAGAGTATTTACATTTCAAAAAATATATATTTAATCAATTAAAAACTCATTATGTTTTATTATTTTTGTCATCAATTCAATATGAATTAATTAAATTGAAAAAAAATATGATCAATTGAATACGAATTAATTTAAATTTTTTTAAAAAATATAATAAATTGAATATAAACTAATTGAAAAAAAATTTGTGATCAATAGAGTATGAACTAAATAAATTAAACATAAAATATGTAATAAATTAAAGTAAGAATTAAATAAAATAAATAAAAAATAAGTGTGTATAATTATTTAGATTTAAAAAAAAATTAAAAGTCATATTTTAATAAAATATATATCATAACCTATTATATGTATAATATTAACAAGTTATTAATTTATAATATGAATGAAACTATATAATTATATAAAGATCTTCAGAAAAATATTATTTTATTAATTCAAGTTGAAAACATAGATAATTATTATATAACATAAATTATTAATTTATCGAGTATTAAATTAGAGATATTTTATTTTATTTTTATGTAAAAAAAAAAAATAAACAAAAACAAAATAGAAAGAGTTGTGGTAATGATTTAATGAACATAATAGTTTGAGTGGTAATTGGGATTCCTTTCAGACTATAATACCAACTTTTAACCTCGTTGTTAATGCCTTCAAGTAATTATTTTACTTGTAGTTATTGAATGTGAAATAGCCGGTGGATCTGCTACTTATGAGTTATGACCATCAATGTATACGTGTAAACAAAAGCTAACTTTTGGTCTTCTAGTTATTATAACAGACAAAACAGTTGAGGGTAAATAATTTTGTGTAATATGTACTAATAGTTAATGTATAATTTCATTAATTTTATGTTTAATGAATTATTGGTAGGCCTGGGGTCATGATCCTTTTGGCCAGTGAATAGCTCCATCCTTAGATTCAATGCATCAAATTAAATTAAAAATAGATTATTAGATGCATCTTGTGCATATAACAATAATAAACATTAGTTCTCACGCAATCATATAAAATTATTTTTCATAATTTTATACGAAATTCACCTGCTTGTGAGTATGGAGTATATTATTTTTGTTTACATCACTTGCACTGAATATTAATTTTGATATATGAAATCTATGAAATAATTTTTCAATTTTTATGGTTCTAAAAGGAAATTGACAAAAAAACATTACATAACTCATCTGCTGTTATTTACTCAAATTTGTTACATTTTCATTTATCTAATACAAAATACGAATTTATTGTATTATAATTTTACATTTTTTAATAATATTTTATATTTTGATATTATAGATATTATTCACTTTTTATATTTAAATTTTCATTTTCTATATCTAATTTACTTTTTTATTATTTATATTCATATTACGATAACTTTATTTTTAAAACATCTAAACTGTATTTGAATTGAAATCCACAGAATTTAAAACCTAAATTGTTTTATTTCACGGATTAATACAATTGCATTTATTTTATATAAAAATAAAATTCATAAATTTTAATCACATATTTATAAAAAAAAAAAGATAATTTGTAAAATTTTTTATTTATTAAAATAAAGTATTTCCAAAATTACATAAAATTTTAAAAAATTTCAAAATAACGGATCGTGATGGATAATAGACCTAAAATCTCTCGTATCAAACTTAGCCCTAAACACAATCCTGATTTCAGTACCATTGCACCTCGCCATATAAAAATATTTCTGTTTCTTTCTTCTTCTTTTTTCACCCCTTTAAAATACTAAATCAATGAATTAATCGGAGAATGATTAAAAAAACAAAATCATAGAACATAAGCCAACAAGCTGAAGTAGAGTGATTAAATTAACCGAAGGAGCAAATTTTAGTTATATTCCTTGGTAATATACTTGTCAAACAAGTGGAATGAAGGGCGGGCACAAGTTGCCAAAGCCAGCCCTCAGAAATGATGAAATATTCAAACTTGCGGAAAAACAAGGTTATACAAAGTATGAAACTCCAAAGGCTAAAGGGCTACACAAAATTTCTTTTCCTTTTCTAATATAAATGACTTTCACATATGCTAATCACAAGCTAAACAATGTTTACATGGATGGTATAATGCTTGTGCATTTCACATCCGAAACTGGATCCTATGTGAACTATCATTTTACATGCATTGATAATTAGAGTCGAATCAATAGCAGGCACTTCCTTCCAACTGGGAAGGATCCTGCAATAATAACAACAAAGGCATTGGAGAGTAGTTCCGTGTCACCTTGCCTGTTATGATGGCTGTATCTGATCTCGCCGAAGCGCCTGTTGAAGCTGAATAACTTCTTGTCTCTGTTCTGGTGGCAAAGAATTCAACTGCTCTGGCGTGAGGTTTAGCACTTGCTGCAATAATGTGGACTCCGCATCTGGTGAAAGCTGTGGCTGGCAAAAAGAAACAATGTAAGCTTTTCATAATAGTAATCAAAAGAGCATTTTTAGATTTAACATCATTTCGAGTCAACCATATCAAATACAAATTGCAGAAATCATAAAATAAAGATTTAGATGTTCACAATGCTTGTGGACAAGCAAGCTGCCAGCAACTAAAACATTTCAACACGTACAACAGGAAATCCTGTCATTTCATAGAAATGTGGAGGCACTTGCCATCCACATTCCACTTCGAAATTGTCAGTAAAACGATAAGGATGATTGATCAACATCATCTTCTGATGCACCATAAAGAATAGTTGGATCAACATTTGATATTAACTAGCCCATTATAAAATATACTGTCACTAGAAGGGGTGATCTGAATCAGCTTCTGAAGTTCAACATTTTTAAGACACTCGTCAGGAATCGAACCCAGGTAATAGCAGTTGCAATAATTACTTTTGCAGCAAAAGGCTTTTAACATCAGGAACACGAACTAACTATTTTTATGATGTTGATAAAGTATCCAATGTTGAATATTCTTAGTGGAGCAACTAAATAAGTAGTTTCAGCGTACAAGAAGATGTCTAGCCAACCAAAATTAAGTGCCTGAAACAGTTATCTATACTATTGACAATAATGCTTCTTCCCCTTGGTTTCACTACACAGCAATTGAGGCAATGAGCTGGCTTGCTTGATGATGAGTCAAGTATATAAAAAATGAATTTATAACAACTCGCAATTCAGGACTCAAACTTCTGTAAAATTCCCTATACCCTTGCTATCCAAATGAATGCATCTACATCTGTGCATAAAATGGGGCCACATCTAATCCTCAACTGGGAGGAGGAAGGAAGAGGGGAAGAATGAGGGCCAATGACAAGAAGTCCTAAACTGTACATGCCTTTTCAATTGTGGTCTTCTTTAAATTTTATCAATTGCAACCCCAAATTTGAAGTGTAGCAATCAAAGGCACCAATCATTTTCTCCCTCTTCTACTAACTGCCAAAGCTAATAAGGCCAAGTCACATGGAATTATTTATTTACTTCAAGCTGACAAGGAAACATAGTAAAGCTCATTAGGATGGTACCCAATAAAAATCATTTCTAAAATGGAGAGAAAGAGATGTTGAAGTTCTATGCCAATTGTTAGACCCTCTACTTATCTCCTCTTCACCTTCAACCATCCTAACATCTTTCCTCTTTAGCGGCAACCCCCCCTCCCTACTCATGATTCTGCCTAGAACAAGAAAACTACAAGGAAAAAAAATCCATTCCCATTCTCCTCTCTTCCCCCTAAATACCAAACTCCTGATACAAAAATCCTACATGTGACTATCACATAAAAAGATTTAAATGCGTAAATAAAGATAGTGGAGAGATTGATGGATGGTGGTGGTTTTGAGTTATATACAGTGATGAGGAACACAAGGCATTATTAGAGAGGCAGATCCTTAAAAAAGATTTCATTGGAGATCAACTAAAAGCTGTACTTTTTGCAATCCTCCAGCAAAATTCCTTTCCTTCTCCACTACTTCCCTTTCTCTTTCCATTCATCACTTCACTCTGTTGCCAGACTTATTAGAAAACAGAAATCCAACTCACTTTGTGCCAACTAGATGCAACTTCAATCATTGGCACACCAGTCTACGAGAGAATATTCAGTGGCTGTGATGAGGATCATTGCTAAACTCCTGACACAAAAATCTTACATGTGACTATCACATTAAAAGATATAAATGCATAAATACAGATAGTGGAGAGGTTGATGGATGGTGGTGGTTTTGAGTTCTATACAGTGATGAGGAACACAAGGCATTAGAGAGGCAGATCCTTAAACTGGATTTCACTGGAGATCAACTAAAAGCTGTATGTTTTTGCAATCCTCCAGCAAAATTCCTTTCCTTCCTCACTACTTCCCTTTTTCTTTCAATTCATCACTTCACTCTGTTGCAAGACTGATTATAAAACAGAAATCCAACTCACTTTGAGCCAACTTGATGCAACTTCAATCATTGGCACACCAGTTTAGGAGAGAATATTCAGTGGCTACTACTATTGTTCTTAATCAAGTACACAACAGCAACTTACAAAATTTAAAGAAGTGGATACAATTGAAAAGGCACTTAAATTTCAAGAGTTATTGGTTATTGTTCATTGCCTAAAAGAAGAATTGTTAGCCAATACTCAAGGACCAAACATTGAAGACTTCAGAAAATATGTGCTTTCACTACATAGAATTCACTTTGCCCATCATATTCATTAGAATGGTGCATCACAATGTCTTTGAAGATGATCATTTGCAATTTGGGAGATCAAAATGGTCAGTGCGTACTGAAAACCAAAATTGGAAGATAGTGGCCTTACCTGAGAAACTTGTTTTCCAGAATTTTGCAACTCTTCTTGCTTAGGCAGTGGATTTGCAGGCACTGAACTGACTGCAAAAGCTTGAAATGGTCCAGATGCTGTGGCATTAGGCGCATTCAAAGCCCCCGGTGAGAAAGACGTGCTCCTTCCATCATCCAATTTTAGCAGCTTTACAGGGCGACTAACTGGTTCTTTAGATTCATTAACCATGTTGGGTTGCATGTTCAAATATGCACTGTTTCTGCGTACTCGAGCTGTATCATCAGGAACTTGGATAGATCTACCAGCGCCATTTACAACTGCATCTGAAATGCCTGATGATATTGGGGGTCCAGGCTGTTATTATAAAGGACATTAGGTACCAACATAAATAGTTACGTTGATAGAAATAACTATGACCAACATTTATAACAAATATTTGCATGCATCCATATCAATAATATATACAATAGCCAAAATTCATTAATCCTCTGTTTGGTAATAAAAGGGAGCAAGGAAAGAAATTGGGGAGGAAGTCCATGTGAAGAAAATTATTTTTCTCTTGTTTGCATGGAGTGAAAAATAAAGGGAAAGAAAGTTGATAGAGACTTAGTGAAAGTACAATAATATCCTTCATTTTCATTTTCTCATAAAAAAATATTTTATAATGGTAAATCAGTGATATCTGGTATTTTCACCTCTTTCCCTCTCGATTTTGGAGAGATTAATTTATTGTCGACCTATGATAAAATATCTTTACATTTTCTCTCTTTCTACTTTCTGTCAATCCTCCCTAGAAAGCTATAAAAGAATTGGCATGAGCCATCTTGAGGCACTTGATACAGCTCATATACCTGTTTCTTTCTTTTACCCTATCCTAATCTGCGAATAGATGGGTTAAAAAAATTCTAAGAGAGTACTAGCAAAGATTTGGTACCCGGAATGCAGCATCTGATGGAGTAGGACGAGGTAAAACAGATGATTGCATTACTACGTTGGGAAGAACCATCTGAGAGGTATGCCCAAAATTTGCAGTACCAACCTGTTTTCCTGAATATTGCAGCAATGAAGGTGGTATTTGTTGCAAAGATGAGGAATTTGCCAACTGAATTTGTGGTCTAATAGAGGGGTGTACAGGAGGAAGTGATGGAACTCCAGATTGGCCTGGTAATGTGGCTTGTTGAGGAACAATACTATTGACATGTTGTGGAATCTGAGTCCGAGGCTGCATGGGTTGTGAGGGTACAGGAAATTGGGTTTGGACCAAAGAATTTTGAGGTATGGCAGAGAATTGACCTTCTTGAATGTTGGGCACCAAGCCAGAGTGAGTCCTCTGTGCAATGGTGGGTAAACCAGGGAGAGTTTGGATTACAGACTGCTTACCCTGTTGATCTTGTAAGGAACGGAGTGCAGGTTGACCAGGAGGTTGCCGAACATTTGGCATCTGCAACTGCAAAATTCAAAAGCATTTCTTAGATGGCATAATTGCTAAGAAGTGACTATTAAACTAAATAATAATTGGAGGTTTTGAAACAAACCACTTGCGGGGTCACCATTCCCAGCATTATCTGCGCCTGTAAAATTGCCAGACAAAGACTCATCATGTGAAGCAGTATATAGCCATCAATAATCAAATTGCAAAAATGAGAAATAATATCAGAACATAATCACAAGTAAAACAGGATATCGATACATGATTGTACAAAAATAAACTCAACAAGCAACCTTACTGTCTATAGAGGAGGTAACAATCAGCCCCAAGGTCAAGATTTATTTAAAAAGAAGATACATACAGTTGAATGTCAAAAGTTTTTTTTTTTTAATTATGAATGAGAACCTGAAAGACACAACATCCCGAGTTCCATGAAGAATATGAATGTGTTAGAATAAATGGCTTTAGCAAGAACCAGACAACACCCTCAAATATCTTTAGTTAACAAACAGTTCTGAGAAGAAATATTTACAATAATAGGGCCCTCTATTTTATTGGAACAGCCAATAATAGATGAGTACCTGAAAAAGAGCTTTTCGCAACTGTGGTCTTGCAAGCAATAACTGGTGAGCTAGTTCCTTGTTTTGTGTGGCCATCACCTTAGCAGAACATATCCAGAAAACACATCATCAATCAATGCCATCCAGGAAAACAAATTGAGTATGAGCTTTATTTAAACGCATACCTTCAAATAAGACATGATGTCATTCAATTGACTCCTCGACATTTTGGCCAAATGAAGAGTTAAGGGATCACTAGCTAATGCTGATTGACTCAGTATACCATTTTGGTTTGACTGCATGCCAGTCTGAGCACCACCTAAAGCTCCAGCCATGACAGTTGCAGCAGTTATAGCTATATGGAGACCAATTGGCTGATGCTGAACAGATTCACCAAGGATTGCTGGACCCTCTACTTGTTTCTGAGGGTCTTTTGATGTATAAATAAGAAAAAAAAATGCCACTGAATTTATTCATGTGAAAAAAAGATAAGTCAGTGAGCAAAATTTGGAAAAAAGAGACCAACCAACATTTGCAGCCAGTCCAGGTCCCCCACGGCCCTGCAAGATAATTCAGGATATCCTTTTACTTAGTGTTTTAACCTTACAATATTCTGATATTTGAAACAACTACAACACAAAGCAGAAAAACAATGCAATGACACGAAAGATAAAGCAGTTCCAGGCACTGTAGAAATTATGTAGTACACTGCAAGATTTTAAGTGTCACCAAGTTATTGGGACAACATGCTACTTTCATCCATTCTGAATGCACAGTAGGCCATTAAAACATCATTTAACATCAAGCTGCTCCCCAGCACAATTATGGCTAAAGTCTAATATCCTTAAGAGCACCAATATAGCAGTGCCTACACCTAATTACATACCAAAGCTAATTAATGAAGGTCTTAAGCATTTGATGGATCTGCTATAGCGCAGGTTAAGAAACATCTTTGGGTGCTCCACTGGTGCATCTACGATTCTGGACTGTCATGGCACTACATCTCCAACCACAATTTTTAATGTCTCTTCCACATCATGATATCATAGTGGAAGTAAGAAGTTACTTTATGCTCATTTGTTGCAATGGATTCCAAATATTCAATGAAATTAGCAGCACACCGTATTGTTAATAGTGATTTAGTCCAGTTTCACTAACAATAATGCAGGAAATTAAGATAGTGAATGTCAAAAACAATACAAAGGGCCCTAGGAGTAAAATGTACAGAAATTTTAAAAGTTCAAGCATGCAAATATAGCAAAATGATCATTATTAACCTTCATTATCAGATTAGTCAGGGAACAAATTTTCAATGGCACAACTTCAAGGAAATCAAGAACACAAAAGAAACAAATAAGCTCTCTAACTAGGCCTTAAAATTACTAGCTGGGCTTCCTGAAGACAAATTCCAGGTAGGGTCATCGGTTCAACTCCCAGTCCCCTCCCTACAAACCAGCCCCCACCAATCTCCCAAAAAAATAAAAGGCTAGGCCTCAAAATTTAACTTTACCTGTTCTCTATTTCTGTCAGCATTTTTGTCATTTTCAGCAAAATCAACCCGTAACTGCCTTCCATTGATCTCATAACCCTGGAGATTACGACGTGCACTTAAAGCTGTCTCCTCATCCTTATACTCACAGAACCCATAACCTTTAGGTTTCCCAGTTTCTCTGTCAATGACTAACCTGAAGCAAAAGGGAATATAAATTATTTTAGATAAAAATTTATTGCAATCGAGGAACATTAAGAAATAGGAAATATAAACAGATTAGTTTACACAAAGGCAAACCACCAATTGTACAGGACAAAAAATAAAGCAGAGAGTTTATTGAATTGTCAATTTTTTTTTCTTACAGACTCGCTATAATCTATTCTTTCATAGCATTTACACTCTGAAAAGACTTAAAACACTAGCAATGCTCATTCTATGGACTGTTCCCCAGCTGTTCCTCTTTGCTTTTATCAAATGGTGACATTTATTTCTTGATCTTACAATATCATTGTAACACACATTCACCAATTCAACAAATTTATTTTCATAAAACACTGTCTACTCCTACTCGGTATTTGTTTCAAAATAGCTCATCAAGCCCCATATGCATTCTCCCAATGACTTTGCTAGCAAAGCATAATCTTGGTTTTGGCCAAGTCTAATGCTGTACAACTAAAAATTGCCAAGTAGACTCATTAGCACATTTTCTTCAGGCTAGATGATGCAAAACCAAATAAGCTCCTAGTTTGTGGGATTGTACCAAGTCCTACACAGGCTGGGCAAAATCCCTACCACTCATGAGCAGAAATGATGAGCATGAATTGGGTATAACACCGAAAGGAGTTTGCATATTTTAGGATCTTTGGCTTCAAAGACAATGGCATTTTTTGGCATTGCATTTTTTTTTAGTCACCAATCCTTTTTGCTGTAAGTATCTACCCAGGATTTTAGCCAACCTCTACCAGAAATATTGCTGATATGCAGTGACAAGCATGCTGCATGCAGCGTGTAATACAATCACTAAATGATTCTACACCATTCTTAGTCATCATCGGCACAGATAGATATTAAGTATCAATTCAGAATAAGTATCATTGGTATCCCATAATTTTCCAATCAGCACGTTTTCTTGTCTTTCCCCCTTCCTCTTCTTTTTTAATCACTTCTACTAAACAAAGCATCAACCAACAAAGCACCAGCACGAATATAATTTATATGAGAATTGCTGAGCAATTTTTATGTTAAGTGCAAAACTCCAGCTTAATTTTAGCTTTGACTAGTGATCAAAATGCAAGATGGAGTATAAACCAGCAGAAAAGATAAAACCTTTTAAAATGTCTGAAACCGTTAAGACAACACTCAGCAGCCAAATCCTAGGGCAACAAAATGGATATGATGGCTCTCCTATTTGCTATGAAAGATTTAAAACAAAACAAAAAATCCTGACCTGAAAGATACCACAGGCCCAACCTCTCTGCAGATATCTATCAACTGTTCCTCAGTAGCATCATACGGTATATTCCCAACTGTCACCACAAACAAAACCAAAAACAAAATCTCAAAATTTCTTATACAACAAAACAACAAACTGAAACAAAATAAGTAAATAAACGAACTGAATATCAAATTCGCAGCTGCAGATTTTTTTATTTGAAGCAATTAACCTGAGGCAAAAGAGAAAGAGAGAATTAGAAGTTACCAAAAACGCAGCGATGCTGAGTAGAGGAAGCCATGAATTCTAACAAGAGAAGAAAAAGAAGTTGAAGCACTGCTTCATCTTCTTCCTTCTCCACATAACTCCACTCAAAAATCGATACCGTATCAATGGAATACAAATCCGTTTATCGTTTTCTAAATAATATATAGAAAGTTTTTGTGTATGAATTGGAGAGAGTGATTGGATTGGTTTGGCTTCAACAGAAATAGGGATAATTTGGATTCTGTCTGTCTGTTTTTGTGGAAGGGCACGCACGAGCAGAATAAGAGACTGCGCCCTGTTACGAGATTGGGTTGAATTCCCAAATAATGAAAGACACCATTATTATAGTTAATTTTTACTTACAATGGGAATTAAGAATTGAGATCTCAGTGAATTTTCTTTCTTGAATTTTGATTCTTATTTCAATTCCATTTCTGGTATTTGACTGTTCATAGGATTATTATGATTAAAAGAATGAATGAGTAAATTAATAAACTCTCATAATTTGACATGCTTTACATATTTTGTCTTTTTTGGTCCATAAATTTTTTTATTGTTACACATTATGTCTTATTTTAAATTTGATAACATTTTAATTACCAAAAAATAAAAAAAGTATTTAAATAAAATAATTAAATTCGAGTCCATTCTCAAATTAAAATGTATTACTTCCTGAATATATAGATCGTTAGTAGAGTATTACATTTTGGTATTACTTTCTAAATGTATATTTTTGATTAATCGTTCTAAATGTATAGGTAGATAATTGAGTATTACTTTCTGAATATATACTTTCTTAACATATAAGTTGAACGTACAAGTAAAAGTTTATTTTCTGAATATGTGGTATTGGTTATCAACCCTAATGCCCTTTTTAGAAGTTAAATACGAAAGAAAAGAAAAAGAAAATAAGATGGGATAAAAGTTTTATTTGAAAATTTAATTAATTTAAACAATAAAGAATATTAAAATATTAATTATTTTTTAAGATATGAGAAAATAAGAGATTTCCCTTATTTTTAGGCAAACTTTTTAAGAACATGCATTGGACAAGGCATTACCAAATTCAACATTAGGCTAAATCAGCTAAATTTCTAAGTTCAATCAATTTGTCAGTACAGTATTCATGATGTTAAATTTGAAAGTATATGCATCTGACACAGAATTTCATAGTGAATGAGAGATTGAACTTTGTTAAATTTTTGAATCTCAATTCTTCACAAATCTTAAGGTTTTCTTTAAGTGATTAAATATGCGATACCAGTTCACTACGTCTTAATACAGTGAATCAATAAGAGTTAAAAGCATTAT
Organism: Aleurites moluccanus; assembly: GCA_948193065.1. Classification (NCBI taxonomy): domain Eukaryota; kingdom Viridiplantae; phylum Streptophyta; class Magnoliopsida; order Malpighiales; family Euphorbiaceae; genus Aleurites; species Aleurites moluccanus. The sequence continues at coordinate 38,985 of CANXYC011856884.1, forward strand.
AGCAAGCACCGCCTTCTTGAAAATTTTGCTATGGACAAAAAATAAAAAGAAAGAGAAGAAACAAATGTTGGAACCTGAATCAATGACCATGTATAGGCAACAGGTATAGAAATAACTTAATAAATAATTGCTTATGAACATATATATTTATACATAAATACGATTGCCTCCTATTGCTGTCTGGAGCACTTTCCCTCTTAATGACCAACACTGCAATCTTTACATCCAAAAATTCACATTTGAAAATTGGAATCCTTGTAAAAATAAACCATGGGTTCAAATTATCCTAACTTCCCTAAAGCTTAGTACCCCAGAAAAGTAGAAACTTCCCACACCCATACAATTTCACGAGGAAATGGTTCTGTCTAACACTCTTACAATTCCTACTAAAACCCATAAGATGGCGCATAATGCTCCTAAAATAGATAAGATAACAAAACCCCTATTTCCACCAGCTCTCCTTGCATTTGCAGCAAGGTTACAAGCAGCCAGATTATCAGCAGCATTGATATTGCTGTTTTTGATGACATTCATTCTTAGCTTGCTGAAACTAGTCATTCGCTCAAAAGCCTTGTTTACTATAGGACTTTCTGAAGCTGATGCAGGGGTAGTAGGTATTGATTCCACAAAGGCCCACAAAGCAGACGAGAACCAACCAGAAGTGTCATCATCCTCTCCACCAATCTGATTTTCATTAGCTACAGTTGGATTATTAATAGATCCATTTACGTCACCTGAAAATAACCAAAATGGCCAGATATTTAGACTACAAACATTCTAATAGTTGAAATCAGTAATATGCAACTGAAATATTTGTACTAGAAGAGCTCTTGAATTTGGCTGAAAGTCCCACTTTCACACAGGCTTTATGCCGTGAGGACCATCCATCTGATCAAGAGCTCTGAATGGAAGGGCTACCATGACAGCAACTTCGTCCAAAACAAAAGCACAACTTAGTGAAAAAAAAGGCCAAGTGGAAAATGAGAACAAATGCATTCACCCTGAAATTCTAACCCATTTATACCTGGAGATGCTTGAGGAAGAGTCTCATGAACTGATTCTGTAGCACTACGGACAAAGCTACTTTGAAATTGCACCCAGTGCTGATCTGCACCAAACGCTTGTGGCTCCAAGTATTCCAAATTATTCATGGCTGAATGTGGCTGTAACTGGTAGTCCAACTGGTTTTCCATTGAATGGGACTGCAACTGGAAGCCAACATCATTTACATGTGAAACTGTTTCCTGGTCAATAGGCCCCAGTTCATGCAAAAACAAGGCGGCATCATGGTACATATCAAGCCCACTCAGTCCATCAAAGTAGTCAAACCCCAAGTTCTCTACAGGTTTAGTGTTGGGTAAGGTAGGTTCTGGACCTCGGAGATCATCCATTTCCAGGAAATCATCATAGGACTGGTACGCCTGTCCAGAATTATTAGGAACAGATATGACTTCAGGTGCCTCGGCCGATTGCAATGTAGAGGTAGCTGACTGGTTGAAGTCCAAGCTGTCCTGCTTACATAACTGCTGGCCATTTGTGGGAGACAGAGAGGTTGGCTCAGGAAAGATAACTTCTCTAGTGGATGGATCTACCAATGTACTTTGGCTATCTTCATCAACAGCAATCTAAGAGATTTTATATAGATCAGTAAAACATGCATTCACAAAAAAATAAACAAATGAAAGTAAAAAAGTTAATCTGTTAATGCAATATTGAAGCAATTTTATCTCATTAATTAGTGATTTCCATGTAGGTACAAAACCAGAAGCCATCTTTGCCAAGGTTTGGATGATATGACAGTAAAATATATATTGCTATTTAGACACAAACAAATTAGTAGAAGAAGAATTTAAGTGGCGGTTAGTTGTCAATTTGTCATGTCAACACAGGATGCATCAACAATATGTCATTATGCATACATGATTAGATTAGTTTAAGGGATAAAATGAAGGGAACTAATAAAAGAAAATCAATATGCAACTGACCTGGGGTAGTCCATTATTATAATCACTTAGCTGCTTCTGACCAAGTGGATCTTCAGCAGCAAGTTGTTTCATGAAGTCCTCAAGATCGTTTAATGGTTGCTCCTCTTGAGCAATAGCCCCCATGTTATCAGCAGGAGGTATAACTACATTTTGCTGCATAACAGGAATAACAGAGTTACTCAGGTCCGCATATTCATCATCAGCCCAATCTTCTTCCTTAAATGGTGCTCCATACTGCTCACCATTCTTAGGGCCAGGTCCACTTTTCTTGTAAACCTTGTAAAGTGCATAATAATCCTGCCACAGTAAAAAGTTTTAGTCATCATGAAAATACAGTCAATAAGCAAACACACAATGTTAAATCCAGATGCATACCTGCACATTTGGGCATCTCTTGAGCTCCTCTTCATCCAAAGTGTATTCATGCATCACCCAATCAGTCCTCTCACCTTTAGGAGCACGCCCTATATAAAAGACCAGGGTCTTCTTTACTCCAACAGTCCGAGCATTACACACTATATTACGGTCCTTTCCAGTTGCTTTCCAATACCCTTGTCTAGTCGCCCTATTTGATCTTGCACCATTAGGATACTTCCTATCCCTTGGACTGAAGAAGAACCATTGCCTATCTCCAGTCTTCAATATGGATTGCCCTGCACATAATTTTCATTTTTTAGTAACAAAACAAATAAATTCCAACGAAACATCAAAAAACAGTCATGCGAATGCAAACTCACATCAAATTCCCTATCAAAAAGGTTAATGCGACGCATGTATAGTTATACTCAAAGAAACCTGTATAGTTATACTCAAAGAAACCTGAATCAGAACTATACACGAAACTAACAAAACAACTGAAAACTTCCAAACAAATAAAAACCCAGAGGACAAAGCCAAACTGATTTCTACATTTCTACACTTATAAGGAAATATAATCCACCAATTCATATCAGCGATATGAAAAATTAATCCAAATCCTAATGAATAAATAATTATAACCCAATTCAATTAATGCATTAGAATCTGTAGAAAAAAAAAATACAAACACATATTTTCCACATAAATAACCACAAATCAATGCTCAATATTCAACAAATTAAGAACTAAAGAAACAGAAAATCATATCCAACCAAAAACCAAAGTCAACGCACCAAAATCCCAAATTCATATTTAAAAAAAAAAAAAACATTTTTTGGATAGTACACGACCTAAAAACATCTGATCTAATGAAAATCAAACCAAACACAAAAACCAATCAACAAATCTAGGGAATTTTTTTTTTTTTAAGAAAAACAATGAAAACAACAAACCGAACCATAAAAAATCAATCATGTCAACTATTCCCTAAAAACAGAGGCAAAATACTTGCAAATCATATGTATAGATAAACAAAATACCAGGCAATTCTTCTGGATCCCACTTGTAGACATCAAGTTCACGGATGATATCAAGCCTTATCCTTCTCTTACATATTTTCCTTTTAAGATAATACAGCACAAGCTCCTCATCCGTTGGGTGAAACCTAAACCCAGGAGGCCAAGCCTTATCATCACACGCATCAGCAGCCAAACAAGAACCCGTTGTCACCGTCATCGATTCAGTCACTAGAAACCGACTTAATAAACCCTGTCAAAAATCTACAAAAACCCACAAAAATAAACAAAACCCAAAACCCAATTCGTTTTTCGATTGTCCAAGAGAAAAAAAAAACTACATGATTTGATAAGATTTTGCGGGAAAAGAGAGAGATTCTGAGAGGAAATTTTTTTTTTTTTTTTTTTGGAGGTGGATTGTTGGTCAAGCAAGAAATACATAAGAGTAGAGATTTGTGGTGGGTAGTCTTATAAGGCAGCTGTCATGAAGGTTCTGAGAAGTTCACGGTTGTGGTCATTGAATTTTTGGCGGGGTTTCAATTGGGTGGAGTAGTGAGTAGTCTAAGAGACTTAGAGTGAGTGGTGATTAGTTAAATGAGGTTTGTATAAACCCTATCATGGGTTTATGTGGTTTTTGCACATTAGATTAAGGGTCTTTCAGTTAGTCCGAATAATGCCTTGTTTGTTACGTCTCTTATTCCATATTTTTTTTGTACTCTGTATCATATTATTAATAAAAAATATTTTTAAAACTAAATAATGTAATAAAACACATAATAAAAACTGTCTTTCAGTAGTAAATCTGATATATCGTATACCTGAAAAAATACATTCTCATTTATAAATCATTTTTTACCAATTATTTTTTAATAATAAAAATAAATACTTTTTAATAATAAAAATAAATATTTATAATTATAATTATAATTATTTTCTTCAAAATTTTTAAATTTCACTTGCAACTATAAAAATTCTAGAATTGTTCACATAAAATAATTAGTATTTGAGTTCAATAAAAAAATAAATTTGCAGCATCTTTAGGAACAAACATTCAGAGAACTTTAAAAATCCTGTTTTTTATTGAATAATCATTAAGTTACTATAATAAATGAAATTTAAGAGTTAGTGATTATTTTACAAAGTTATAACATTAGTTTTTTTTTTTATTAAATTATTAATCTAATGATTGAGATTTTAGAGTTAAATAAATTATTTTTTTAACAAAATTTAAGAAACTAAAATTAATGTTTCTTTAAACTATACCAGTTGATTGCACATTTATTTTTTCCGTCATTGCGGTAAAGTCAAGCTATGTTGTTTGACTTTTATAGTCTAGGAATGAATCAACAAATCCAAATTAATGGAGACATATTAAGATATAAAAAACGTGTTTGTATTTTTTAAATTTATTTAATTATTTTAAGGTTAATTCAATTGGTAAATTGAATTTATTTTGTTTTATTTATTTGAGAGTTAATATCAAATAATAATTTAAAAACACGCCGTTCAAGTTTTTTTTTTTCTTTGTTATGAATGAATTTTAGTGGTACTGAAATTGTAAATGAAAAGAGATAGTGAATTTTAACTCAATAGAATACAAATTAAAAAAAAAAAAACACTATTTTAACTTATCTTAAAAGGGATATAACTTATCCAAAAAGGAATAAAACTTTTATAAATGAAAAGGAAATAACCGTTTGAAAAAAAAATATTTTTTAATATTAAAAAAATATTATAAATTTATTATTTAGCCAAATTTAGTGTTTGACATATGAAAAAATAAAAAATATTTTATTGATCAGTTAATTGGGACTTGAATATGAAATTATCTTGTATGCATATGCGGGTGGCAGTTGAATTTGACTTTTCTGAGTCTTAATTCTTAAGGTAAGTTATTAACAAATAAAAAAAAATGAGATTAGTCCTACAATTTGAAAGGTAAAGGTACATGACTTTTTGTAAATACATTTTTTTAATTAATTTGTGGAAAATTAAATTAAATATTATGGTTTCATATTTGTTTTCTTAGTTTTAATTTTTTTTTATAATATGTGATTTAAGTATATAAGTCCAATTTTTTTAAATTGAAATTGAAATGAAAATAACACTTTTTTTAATTGTTAATTCTGAAGTTTAAACATAAACATTAAAGTTATTTTGTTTTAATTTTTTTTAGACTTAATAGATAAACTAGATATTTAACTCATGAACAATTATATTGTGGCTATTTAGATAATCTAATTAAAATTTATTTAATTAGTTTAAAAAGTATATTTAATAATTTAAATTTGAGTAAACTTCAAAAAAAAAAAAAGTGGAAATACATTTTTATTTAAATTTGAGTAAATTGTATAAACATATAGCAATTAAATAAATTACAAAACAAACATTAGAAAATAAATTGAAATAAAATAATAAATAATAAAGAAAAAAAATTATAGAGCAATCACTTTGCTTACTTGGGATTTAAAAAATTTAGAGGAAATATAAACATAAAACAATGAGATCACACCAAAATAAAATAAAAATCTAAAAAAAAATACCGAATATTTAAAATTAGCTTAATTTTTCACTTTAGTTTCATTTTTTAAATAATAATATCAAGATATGTTTTCAACCACCATCAAATTTTAAAACCAATTATTCCTATTATTTGGATTAAGTATAAATATTTTTAAAATATAAAAATAAGAAAATTTTATCCCAAAGGTAACATAATAAAATATAATATTATTTATTTTTAATATAATTTATCAATATAATTATATTCTCCTATGTGTTATGCTCATTTTAATTTTCTTTATTTATGTGTGTTCTTTAAACATTGTGTTGTTTTATATTATATTTTATTATTTATTTTGTGTAAATTCTATCATAATTTAAAATTTTAATTGCAATTCTATCATAGAATCCAATATAAAATAATAATAATAATAATAATAATTTAAAAAAAAAAAGAGAAATTAACCTTATAATTTATTAAAAAATACTATTAATTTAATTTTTAAATTTTGCCTTAAAAATTTAATAAGTTATTAATAATCAAATTAATAACCTAATTGATAAAATTTATATAGTTAAAAATTTAATTAATTTAAATTTAAATTGATAATATGATATAATAAATTTAAAAATTAATTTGATTTTTTTTACCTTTTAATTAATCAATTTTGCTAACAATGAGTAAAATTATAACTAAAATTTAAAAGGGTGACTCCGCTACCACAACAAGCTATTGACTGTCATAATTTTTTGTTTTCAAATATACCAATATATTTATTTCTCTTTGTTATTAATTATTAGTATATCATTTCTATGCACTCTTTTTCTCTCTCTACTTTTAATAATTAATTATTTTTTACTTTTTTTTTTCTCTCTCCATTATTAATTCAAGTATATTTTTTTCAATTTAATGATTAGAATTTTATTTTATATTTACAACTATAATTTGTTTTTTCTTAAAAATAAAAAATTGATTTGATAATCAAATGCAATAATTTTTTTCGAATCAGTAATTTTATTATTTTTAAAATAATTTTAATTTCTTTATTTTTTTTTTGTATATGCTAGGTTAAAAAATAAATGTTTGGGTATGCAATATATTGAAAAATTTGTGAAAAAAAACCTTGTATCTACTATCTAGAAATCTTTGATCAACAAATAAAGTTAATTTTTTTGTAATTTCGCCGCCATCATCTTTTTTTTTTTTCTTTCGAATTAAAGTAAACAATAACCCAATAAAAAACTTAATTAATTTTTTAATCTAGCATATATTAAAATAAAGAAATTAATAAATTAATAAAATTATTTTAAAAATAATAAAATTATTTATTCGAAAAAAATTATTACATCTGATTATCAATTCAATTTTTATTTTTAAGAAAAATCAAACTATACTAGTAAATATAAAATAAAATTCTAATCATTAAATTTAAAAAAAAAAAAAACAAATTATACTTGAATTAATAATGGAGAGAGAAAAAAAAGGAAAATTAATTATTAAAAGTGGAGAGAGAAAAAGAGGGCATAGAATAGAAATGATTAACAATTAATAACAGAGTGAAAGGAATAGAAAGGTATATATGGAAAAAAAAATTATCACAATTAATAGGTTACGATAATAGAGTCACCCAATTTAAAGCTACATAAAATTAATAAAAAATCATATATAATTGCAAAACAACATAAAATTCAGTGAAAATTTATCTATTAAGTTTTTTTTCTAATTACAAACGTTTTTAGATTTCTATAAAAAAAAACAGTTTTAATAAAAAAAATAATTACTTATTCTTAAAAAAAATAAAAAAATAGTTAAAATCAACTAATAAACTGACCATCTAATAATCAATGAACCAGTTAACCTTATTCAAAATAGAAAAATTAACAATTTTCATGAAAATTTATTAACATTGTTGTTTGAACTAAGATTAAGATAAAATATTGAATTAAATTTATTTATATATTATTCATATCAAAACTAAGAAATTTATATATTATTAACAAGAATTATAATATTTATAATATTTTCCTCTTTAATTTAATACAGATAAATGATGGAGAATTAAAGAATAAAATAAAAAAATTTCTGGAAATAAAATAATTATATCTTGAAAATAAAAAATTGATTTTAAATTTAATTATTCATATTTTACATATGTTAGCAAAAGTACAAAATCTAATTTAATTTTTTCTTAGCCATTAAAATAAATAAATAATCAATTTTTTTAATTAATATCCTAAAAATATTAGTTAAGATTTAAAAATTTAAATAATATTAAATAAATAAATTTAAAAATAAAATAATTAAATGAAAAGTGATAATTTTCACTATTATATAAATATTGATTGTAACGAAATATAATTTTATCAATATTTTTTTTCTCATCAAACTCATTTTTTATATTAATTTATTTATATTTTTTCAACGTATATATTTTATGATTGTATTTTATATGAAATAATTACTCTTAATAGTATTTTTAAAATATTTATTAGAAAAATTGATAAATAAATAAATATATCTATATTAAATAATATGAAAATTTATTACTATATAGTCCGTGTATTATCAATTAAGGAAAATATGCACTACGTGCACCTTTGAGTAATCAGATAAAAGCAGAAAATATAAACTAATTTATTTATTATTTAATTATTTAAAAATTCAGTAGAATTTCACAAAGAAAGAAAGATTCAATCATTTTCTCATCTCCCAAACAAAAATTAAATTAACGCTTTGCAAAATCTTAAGCGGTAATCTCTCTCTTTTTATCTCTCTTTCTTTCTATCTGGCATTTGAGCTTTTTTAAGAAAAAAAAAAAAAGTCTTTAACATTTCTTCTCAATAGCTATAAAGTGTGCAAGTTAAACAACAAGTGTGTTTGATCCAAAATAGCAGGGCCTGGCGCTTTGCCTTTGGTAGATCTGATTGTTTACTCGCTTACGATCTCACTTTGTAAGTCACACTGTCTTATTTATCCTTTTCTCTTTGTCTCTGTTTTAAATTTGAATCGTTTCTGTTTTGTTAGGTTGCAGAAAAATAGAGTGTATTTTATAGGTTTTATGTTAGCAGATTTTAATTATAATTGAAACTTATATCCTTTTTTTTTTCTTTGAGAAAAGCTTCTTTAAATTTTAAATTTTAAAATGATAATCTAGAATTGTAATTTTGTTTTTCCTTTACTTTGTAATTTTCAGGTGGAGATATGATACAGTGTGATATGGCTTCAAAGTTTGTTTCTAAATTATGAATTTTCATTTATTTTTTATTTTTATTTTGGGTCCTCAGGTTATGTGGAATGCTCATTCGTTTGTAGATCTTTAACTTTAATGTGGTTTCAAGTGTGGCTATTTTTTAAGCTCTAATTATAAGTTCTAAAATATAAACAAGTCATACTTTTTATTTTTGGTAAATTGGATCAACAATGGTGTTTTGGGAAGGTTATGTGAGTGATGAAGCAATGGGCACTTTTGCCCCAATTGTGGTTTATTGGTTGTACGCTGGGATGTATCAGATGTTACCGCCATTGGATAAGTACCGGTTGCACACTAGAAAAGAGGAAGAAGAGAAGAACTTAGTGCCACTGCCAAAGGTGGTCAGGGGTGTTTTGCTTCAACAGCTAGTTCAGGCGATAGTCGCTCATGGGCTATTTTTGGTTAGTTATTGAACTTAATAGATTATTTCATATTTTCTCTCTATGTCATGTTGTTATGAAATGATATCCTTGCTAGTGATAACTTGAAATCGCTTTGTTCTTTAATAGTAATGAGAGTTACACACAAAAAAAGATAAGTCCTAACTAATATCTAATCTAAGAAGAAGAGGTTGGATACAAGTTTTGGTTACAGAGTGAAGATTGTGGCGTTGCCATAAATACATCCTGGCATGGGAACAAATACATCACCATTGATGAATGTGTTGGCATAAATATGTAATGAAAAAGAGGCTAGAATGAAGGGGCTTGAGGTCTATCTGAACATGGAATGCTTGCGGGCCTATGATTGTAACGAGATTGCTGCTATTCATATAATTGAAATACATTATTTATATCCAATTGCAGTGGTTGTTGATACGGGTTTTGACTTCGTTTAAAGGTGTGTGGTTATATTCTAAGTCCTGGGCAATTGCATTCTTAATTGGAAATGGTATTTTATTTCATAAATAATTAGGAAACATTTGTTACACCTGCAGAACTGTATCCTTATATGAGGGATTACTTTGCAATGTGTGGTAGCTTGGCAAGAAAAAATTGAATTCAAGAGGGAGCTCATTAAGACCGTTAATAGTCAACCGAATTTTCGCTTACCCTGAAAAAGAAGACTTGGCAATTCAATTTGAATTTTGAAAACTTCTGTCCTTTTCAGTTGTACTCATTTTTGAAATGTTTTGACCTCAGATACTTGGGATGAATATATTTTAACTTGACTTATCAAATTTAACCTTTAGATTCAATTTTTTTAAAGCATGGTGATTCTTTTTAATGGCATGGCATTCTTGTTTACAATAGAAGCTTCTGAATTTAAAATAAATTTCTTTGAGATTTTCCTTTCAAAATTTCATTACAAATATCTTGTGCAAGAACACCCTCCTCTGTTCCTTCATGACCTTTGATTTCTTAGGATTGGAAAGTACAGCTACTGAAGCATCCATATCAGTTAATAGCTGCTTTTAACTGTATGCTGTATAGCTACGTTCACTCAGGTTAATGAAATCCTCGATCTAGTACCTAATAGTGGCCCTCAGCACATACGAGCTAGATATGTTTGGCTGTGTTGTGCTGAGAGGCTGTGGTAGGATTCTCATGAACAGCATATGGAAATAAGAAGCCTGACTTGCAGATATAAAAATTTCTATCAACTTCTGAAGTGGTCCTTTTTAAATCTGCATAAATGTTGTTGTTCCAGGATTATGTTTAGCCTGCACATGCAACACATTCCTTAAAGTTGTTTTTGGACAATCTTCCTTATGATTTCTCCCTGAAACAAGTCAATGGAAGTTTTGATTTCATCCTATCATTTGTGGGGCACATAACCTATTATATGTTGGGCACTTGAGGAAGAGACACTTGTGTTACACTTGTGTTCATCTGTATCATTTATTCGTTTGTTCTTTTGGATGGTTGTAAGAGATACTCTCAAAGAACAAATGGATAATTATGTTGGTGTTCTACTTCTATGCCTGAAAAACATGTAGAATGCCCAGAAACATTAACAGAATTACTGTTTCTGCATTTGTCTTACAATTCAATTGTAATTAAACAAGTGCATTCAATGTTAAAAATTTGCAAATAAGCATACATACAGCCATCTCACTATATCTAGATCTTTGGAGTTGTTGCAACTTGCATATGATACTCCATGTCAAGCCATGACATCAATATCGAATTCCACAACCCATATATTTTGGCATTTCATAGCCACATGTTGGCATTTGATTTTGGTGTAGCTAATTTCTAGGTCTCCTTCCTGCTTGAATCTTACAAGTTCATTTCAACACTAATGGTGCACAATTGTATTGCCAATCACTTTAACTTATGATTGAGTGCAATTATAAATTCTTTTCAGTTAATTGCTTCAAGTGATTGATTCTCTGCATTAAGTGGTCGTGTGCTGTGATTCTGCTTCTTCCACCTCCCCAATACCCGTGTCATCCCATGGATTCCTTTACTGTCCTTGTAGGTCCTAACCATGACAAAGTTATTATGGATGTGTTGTCTTCTTCGCTTTATGTGCAATTTCAAAGTTCCTGATCATAGTATTGCTATTATGTATGCAATACTTTGATTTTCCTATTGTTTCTCGCATAATTAATGATTCTATACCCTGCTGGGCATATATACCTGAAAGTAATGGACATAGATTAATGTAGAGATATTTTTGTGTTTGATGCAATCAACATTTTATGATAATTTTCTCCTCTTTGATTGTTTAATTGTTTCCTGATAATTGTTAGTAATGAAGTGTCAGTCCTTGACTTGATTTTAATTTATTCCATAGAGGATTACATGGCGATATGTGTATACAAGTGGTAGGGGGCTAGGCAAGCTTGTTCCTTATTACTTAAGTTCTTACAATAGTTCAAGGTAGATCCCATCTATGAGTTATCATCAAGATGGGTCTTGTGAGGTAACTGCGTGGTCATTTTTAGACCTAATGTGTGATTGTCTATTCCCATAGCTTTGCCTTTTAAAATTTATTTACTTTTGATATATTACAATCTGTAATGTATATTAAGGAAGTAAATAAGTCCATGAAACTTTTGGGAAAAGCCAACTGATGAATGTTTAGGACCTTTTCATTTATAGATTTTATTTATTTAATCAATTTTATCTTTTAGTTTGTCAATATCTTCACTCACTTTCTTTTTCCTTCCCTCCCACCCCACTCTTTTTTTTTTTTTTTTTTTTTTTGTTTGGGTTTGGAGGCCTTTGCGGAGAGGTGGTGAGGAGAAATTTTGTGAGGGGAGTTGCCTTTTTTGAGTTCTTATGAGTGAGTATTTCCTTTAATTATGATTGTGCATTTCTCAGATAAACCTTGAATTATGTCATTAATTGGTAATAATTTGTGCCATTTGAGCCTAGTATTTACAAATTATGTCATACATTAAAAAACAATAGCACTCTGAAATTTCTCAAGTGATTTCAAGTTGCTGGGAAAAGAAAGATGAATTTTCTTTGTTTTGGCTTGTTTATGCTTGAGGAATATTTTCATATAATTATATCATAGAACCACTATCAATTCTTTAAATTTTTAGTATCTATGGCAATGTGGTTTATTCAGTCTTTTCATTTTCAATTTTTTTTTTTTTTTTTTTTATATATTGTCTTTGAATTGCGTCAGTAGGATTCTTGGTGTTCTTTGTTGGCTGATAAGTACGAAATAGATCTTTAGTACCTCAATAGTTTAGGCTTGTTCTTCCAACACTCTTTCCTTGATTCATAACCTTTCCTTTGATTTAGATGATAAGAATATCAATTATATTTGATAGTTTTTTTTTTTTACCTGTGAATATCTAGAGACTTTTGAATAAACCTAATCTTGATTTTTTTTTATGGATAACTTTTCATCTCCTGCATTGTTGTTGCAGTTGACCTCGACAGTAGATTCATCTGGGATCACAAGCCAGCCCTCCATTCCTATCCAAATTCTGCAGATTATTATTGCTATGTTCGTCATGGACACATGGCAGTATTTTGTGCACCGCTATATGCATCAGAACAAATTCCTATACCGCCACATCCACTCGCAACATCATAGGCTTGTTGTCCCTTATGCAATTGGGGCCCTTTATAATCATCCATTGGAGGGTCTATTGCTTGACACGGTAGGCGGTGCCATTTCTTTCCTAGTCTCAGGAATGACTGCAAGGACAGGAGTAATTTTCTTTTGCTTTGCTGTGATTAAAACTGTGGATGATCATTCCGGACTTTGCCTGCCTGGCAATATCTTTCACATTTTTTTCCAGAACAACACTGCTTATCACGACATTCATCATCAACTTCAAGGCACGAAGTACAATTATTCTCAACCATTCTTCTCTGTATGGGATAAAATTCTGGGAACCCATATGCCTTACAATCTAGTAAAGCGAGCAGAAGGCGGATTTGAGGCAATGTTGGTGAAAAAAGACTAGTTCAAATTTGATGATTTGCTGTATCATTTCAAGTTATAACTTAACAGATGCATATTCTTTTGATTGAGACTGCCATTCTTGGGAAGTTGAAATAGAATTGGTTGTTGATGCTTTTTTATGTACTAGGCTTCTAGCAGGAGAGTCCTTCTGGTTTTAGGGTTCATCCATCTTTTCTAGTTGATTGACAGAGTATTCGTTTAGTTGGTAATGGTAATTTTACCAACATACGGTACCTGACCAATTGTAATTGTTGACATTTTGTACGTAGCATATTGGTTTTATCTTTTGTTGAGATTGATGCTCGCTCGATATGGCTGCTAGTTGTTTATTGGAACATGTAAATTCAAATCGTCCAGGCATTGCATTAGTTGCTGCTTCGTTTGGAAAAAAGAAGACTATTTGATGATTGAAACGGCTTTTTTGAAAAGTATCATATTTTTGGAAAAACTAGTTTTGAAGTGTTATTCAACTACTTCGAAACTTTTCTTATAATTAGAACACATGAAATTTACCTTATGAACAAATTTTAACGAGTATACACCCAGATTGTTTATAAATCTATGCTTCCTGTTTTCATCTTTCCCATTGCATGTACAAATGCCAAAAAGTTTTACTTTTCAAAAGAATTATTTTACAATTACATGAAACAAAATTAATTTCACCAATAATCTCTACAAGAACAAGAACCTTGCTTAAACCTGTGAAACCTTACTCGATCTCTCACAATAATTTCTCGATTATATATCATTGATATGAGCTTAATCACTACATGACAATCCCCACATATCCTAAGATTCTTAATCACTTGAATTGGCATACCCTCACTAGTACTAATCAAACCAAAAGCCACAGCCAGCTTTTCACTGTGATAACACAATGCATTCTCCTTCTCCTCTTCTCCTATATCATGCAACACAAAACTTGTCTCGGCCAAATACCCATATTCCTTAATCTTGAACCTAATCTCATCCAACTTGGCATAAATTTCCCTCCAATTTTCATGACTCTTATCACCATTGTAAAACTTGTGTATTACACCTTTTTCTTCAATATAGCTAAGGCCAGGAACCTTCTTCATATCTCTATTCTTCATGGCCTCTCTAACCCTTCTGACATCAGTCCATCTCTCCTGTGCTGCATAGACATTCGATAACAAAACAAAATCACCGTCATGGTTAGAGCCCATCTCCACAAGCTTCCGTGAAACAACTTCTGCCATTTGTACATTCCCATAAGTTTTGCAAGCACCAAGCAAAGTCTGCCAAATTACCATATCAGGCACCCTAGGCATAGATTTTATAACATCATAAGCCTCCTTAAGCCTCCCAGCTCGGCCTAGCAAATCAATTACACTTCCATAGTGCTTAACGTTAGGTGTTACTCTATTCTTCTCCATTGCATTAAACAACCTAAAGCCATCTTCCACTAACCCAGTGTGGTTACAAGCGCAAATCACTGCAAGATATGACACAGTATCAGGGTTGACCCCAGCTTGACTCATTTGCTCAAAAAGCTTAAGAGCTTTATACCCTTCACCATGCATTGCAAATGCCATTATCATTGTGTTCCAAGTAACAAGACTCTTCCTACAATTCATGTTCTCAAAAACTGAATATGCTTTATCAGCAAACCCACATTTAGCATACATATCGATAACTGCATTACAAACTTGCACATTTGTATCTAACTTCTCATCTCTTATGTACCCATGAATAATTTCACCTTCTTTAAAAGCACCCAGTTGCGAACAAGCAGAAAGAGCGCCAAGAACAGTAATTTCATTAGGCTTAAACCCCATATTCTCCATCCTTCTGAACAAATCCAAAGCTTTTGTAGGCTTGTTTCCTTGAGCAAACCCAGCAATCAACGCATTCCACGAAGCAATATCTTTCTTAACCATTTCATCAAACACTTGCTGGGCACTATCAAGACTACCAATTTTTGCATACAGGTCTAATAATGTAGTCCCCAGTAAAGCATCAGCCATGAACCCTTTTCGCACAATATGGGAATGCAACTGGATGGACTCAGAAGAAGCTAAAACGCGCGCGCAAGCTTTTAAAACAAAAGAGCATGTCAGAGCATCGACTCTGTAGGATCCACGCACCATGGTTTTGTACCATAGAAAGGCTTCTGTAGGGGCAGGGCTTTGAATGAGGCCACGGAGGATCGCGTTCCAGTCATTGGTTGAAGGGGTGAGAATTTGGGAGAAGGTGTATATGGCAAAGGAAAGGCAGTTAAGAGAGAGGGTATAGAGTTCGAGAAGCTTGGAGCGGAAAGGGCAGATTCGAAATTGGAATTGGCCAGTGGTTATGAGGTAGGATTGGAGTTGCTTGGCGTGGGAAAAAGTGGTGCATTTGTGTAATTTAGTCTCTAGCAAAGTAGCCATTCCATGACATTGACAGAGATTTGGCTGCAGCTTGAATGATTCGCCTCTCGCTCTCTCTCTTTCAAAATCTATTGGATTTCACAGCTCCACTGCTATTTTTTTGTGTAAAATCCAAGTGAGGGAACGAGGGAGAAGTTTCTTCCCTTTTTTTTTGGAAAAAACTACACATCCGAATTTTTTAAAATCTATTAATGTTTAAAATTACATATCCAAATTTTTTAAAATTATTATATTAGTGTTTAAATAATTTTTTTCTTAATTTTTTAAAAATAATTTTGTATTAATATTTTTAATCATTTTTCAATCATTAAAATATTAATTTACAATTCTAAAATTTTTAAAAATGAAAAAAATAGCAGAAGAAAAATATCAAACAAATAATATAATTTATACTCAAAGACAGGCCTAAAAAATGTAAATTCATAATCTCATTAATTACATGCATTTGTTTTGAGTTTTTTTCCTGTAAATATATTATTCTTATGCAAATTAATAATTTTTAAAAAAAATAATTATGAAGATTTGAATCTCATTTCTTGCCTAAAAACACTTAAATTATAAATTATTAATTTACAAATAATTTATATATATATTCATTGGACTTATTTTCATTAGGGGTATAAGTTAATAACATGATATCCGAATAATAAAAAAATAAGAACAATATTTTAAATAGAGTGAGACTTCAAAAAATTAATGAAAATCAAAATAAAACAAGATTTTAAATAAAAATACTAATTTCATCTCGTCAAGGCAACAATTTGTCCCATCTTCAGTTTCTGCCCCCGCCCTGATTGCTATTCCAATACTGACTCGACTCGCATTAGGGTTGGGTTCTTTTGCCCAAAAGGACAAAATACTTGGTTTATGCGAAATTCCTCTGCCCTATTTCCAATTGGCGGATCACGACCAATTTTGGCTGAACGGTGCTCCTTTTGTCCATTACCATTTCCCAGGGTTTTGATTTCTTAATTAGATTAGTTAATAGAAGGATCAGGATTCAGGAACCTTGAAATCTATTTCGAGTTATGTTCAAGTTCTGGTAATAGCTTTCTACTCTTCTAAGAAATGCATTTTTTTAGTTTTAATTGCTGCTTAAATTGGGAATTTCTGTTGAATTTAGATACCTAATTTTTTATTTTATTTTATTTTATTTATTTATTTATTTTAAGATTGTGATGTTTTTCGATATATTTTGTGTTAGAATTTGGACTCTCAAGTTTTATATATGATTTTTAGACACTGTAATTGCAGTGTAAAACACTTCTGGAATGAGCATTTGTTCGAGTCTGGAAATGTTAGAATTTGACATCCTAGAGATGCTGTTCCAGTATTCATTGCATTGCAAATCTTAATGTATAACGAGAGGCATTACTGTTTGGATTTTAACATTATATTGCTTCTGACATTCCTCTTGTAGTATGATGAAATTGGTCTGTGCTTGATTACTGATTGGGTCATTGGTGATAGTAATAAGGAACCTACTATGTTTGGGTATCCAAAGATTCAAGGGAAATTAGATCAAGGAGATGAAGAGACGAGAAAAAGAAAAAGAAAAATAAAAATAAAAAATGAGCCAATTTTAATTCACATCATGTTGTTTGGATGTATATTTATTAGTGGGAGAAAGTTAAAACTTATTTTTATTGATATACCTCTATTAAATAGCTTTTGTTAGTAAGTTTGTAAAGGGTATATTAATAAAATAAGATTTGACTTGATTTCTTCTCCTCATTTCTCTTTATTTCCCACAAAAAAAACTAGCCAACTTTATCTACAATAGCAAAATGCTTATGTTATGCCTGCTGGGGAAACTGTATTGGGATTGATTGATGATATTGTTTCTGTATGCGTGGATTATACTATATATCTTTTTGTTTGGTATTTGCAAGGATATGCCTTTAGATTCCTTTTTATTTGTTAAAGTTTTTGTTTTTATAATTTTTATAGCTTAGCATTCACATTTTATCTCTGCCTGCTTATAGGGGTTCTCAGGATCAACAAGCTCAGTCACTCCCTCAAGATGTTCCTTCACAATCTTGGTACCCTCCATCTGTAGTGGACTCCCCTAATTCTATCAGTCCTGCAACACCTAGCAGCAGCTCTTCTAGTAGCTACAATTTGCAACGACCTACCGAACGTACACAGTCGTCCTTACATGTACCTCCTGCTGAAGCAGCTGGTGTTTTTGTTCTTTTGAAGGATAAAAGGTGATTTACCTGATGCACAGGGTTTTTACGTCATTATTTTGATTGTGTTGCAATTTTTCTTATGATATTTGTGGGGTATTTGAGGCTTGATTTTGTTTGTATAGCTTAATGTTTACCTATGACTCTAACGTGGTTATATTTTCAGATACATTTATTTCTCCCATGATACATCAAAATCAAAACTGGAGTGATGGAAGTAGGGAATCATTTGCCAAGAGGGCAAATTTTTTTCTCATGATGCAATTTTGGTCTAAATTATTGAACATGCACAAAATAATAATTCATTATTAATGTGTCTCCCAAACACCACCTATATAAAACATTCTCAAATCTCAACATTATTTTAATAAAATTAGGAATTTCTGATAATTTGATGTTGAAGTGGGAATCATTTACTGTATAATAGTGACATTGTTCTCTATTGTATATGCACCTAAAGCTTACAAAATATATAATTTTATATTGATGTTATATTGCAAACTTGAATATATGCTTACCTAATGTCACAGGTACTGGTTAATACTGGAATTGGTTTTCATCCATGTTCACTGAAAATACTTATTTTTCTGAAATTTCAAAGGAGAATTTGGTGTCTGATAACAGGTTACTGTGCTTGTACATTGTGATTTATAATGTTGGTTGTTACATTGAGACATGGGCATTTGCCGATTTTAATTAAAGGTCGGCTTGGCACTAGATTAGGTTTTAGGTTCATTCCTATGAGATGGTCAGTAATTTTAGCTTCTGTGAGAAGGTGGTAAAATTTTATTCAAATAAAATAAAGTGAATGATAAATTTAGGTATTCTGATTATGTATATATATTTGTTTCTAATCATTTTTCTTGCTTTTGTTTAAAATATTCTAGTGTGGATGAGCTACAGAAGTTATTGTCTGACAAGGACGCATACCATCATTTTTTACTTTCACTTGATGAAGTTAAAATTCAAAAGAGTGTAAGTTGCAGTTTTCCTTCTTTTCTCTTATTTCTGCATTTATAAACAGACAAAGGGATTTGGCTTGTTTTCATTAGCTGTGTGGTTAAATTTAAACCCCTTATTCTCTAAGTATGTCTGTGTTGCTATAGTTAAAGAACACCTCTGAATTCTTTTAGATTCTGAGAGTGCTGGGGTGGTAGGATTAGAAAATTCGTTTGCGAAGGAATTAAGGGTTGTGCCATTCAGCCATTGCTCCCAAATACTTACTCCGGATTTTCCATGATCAATTAAAGATTGTACTCTGCTTTTGGACATAAATGACAGTGATAGGAGCTGGAAGGGACTTTGAACTTTAAATACTGAGGAAATGTTTACTAGCTTGGTTTGTTTGAGCCAAGTAGGATTCAAGAAGTGAGACTGAGCATAGTGGTTTTTTGTTTGAGCATAGTGGTTTTCTTTTGGGGTGGGTAAATTGTCAAAGTGTAGAGAAACAAATGGGGGGTTTAAAAATTTCCTTTATTTGGATTCTCAAATAAGGAAAGAGCCGACACACCTTTTACAGATAGGAAAATGAGGCTTATCATAAAATTGTCTCTCGTTTTTCAAATCATGGCCAGGGATATATGAAATCAAGGAAACAAATAATCCTCTTATTAAATTTTTTTTTTTTAGTCATTTCCTTTGTCCACATTAATTAAGAGGGGCAGAATTTCACTCGTTGTATCTCTTACATAGCATGCATGTGTATATGCGCTATGAAGAAATTGCATGACTTCTGCTTTTGTATGATTCCACTCTTACAATTTGTTTCCTTGATGTCACAAATAATTCATAAAGTATGAAGTGTCACGATATTGCAGTATTTTAATTTTAATCAACCACGGAGAAAAACAATATATAAAAAAGAATCTTACTGCTTCTTTGATTTCAAAACATTGATTATTGCCACAATGTATCCTCTTCTAACTCTTGTCCCTGTTTTTATCAGATAAGAGATGAACTCTGCAAAGAAACTCTGCAGTTAGCTAGTAAATTCTTCAGTTTTTCTTTAAATTTTCAAAATTATTTGCTTTCATGGAAATAAAGACGTAAATTACTGTTTTTGATGAATAGGAGAAAACTTGGAGAAGGATTCGGTCTTAATGGAGCTAAGAAACCAGGTGAGGTTCCATTCAACTTTTTGTTGTGTAATACACCAAGCTGTAAACCATTTTCCCCCTTTTCTTTCCGCGTGCAGGGCAGAATAATACGGACAACTGAGCTGGCTGCCTCCCAGGAGAAACTGAATGAACTAGAAAGACAGAAGGAAGAGATGATGAGGTCCTGTTCTCCTGCATCCCTTCTTCAAAGGCTTCATGGTATATGAATTAATAAAGTCAATATAGTTTCCATGCTCATGATTCAGATAAGATTTATGATAATATGAATGGAATGTTTCAAGTTTAAATTTAAAAGATGTGTTTTGTGATTGCAGAGGCAATGAATAAGACAGAGGAGGAATCTGAAAACTTTCATAGACAGTTGCTTGATAAGGAGATAGATCTCGGGGCTTTTGTACAGAAATACAAAAAACTTCGCATCAATTACCATAGACGAGCGCTTATCCATCTTGCAGCTAAAACATCTTCAACTGGGTGACCTGAATTTGACTTGTGAATATTGAAAAAATATGTTGTTTGTTCTTATATCAAGAAAAATGTTGTGTAAACATTTGGATGATCCAAGCCTTTTTTAACATGCTAGATTGGGGACGTGGAGAGAGCCATCCCGTTTGATAGCCCAAAATAAAACCCACTTGTTTTTTTTTACTAGATGAAAAAGATGAATTTAGTATAATATTCGGAAAATAATCCTTGATACTATATATATTACTGTAAAAAATTAAATATAACTTGTACATATTTTTTTTTTTTAAATAGAGAATTTATGAGTAACTTTAGTTTGCAACCAGCTGGTATTTTTTGTTTTTTTTGTTTTTTTTTTTTTTGTTAAAATAACTTGTGTGTTTGAAATGCTTTTTAAGGAGATTCTGAAAAAAAGATTTTCCAAAATCTCAATTTTTAGTTATAATATTAAGAATTAATTAGAAAACATTAATAATTTTAATTTATAATATTATAAACGTATTTAAACTAATAAAATTTTGTACTCTTAAAATATATTGTTAAGTATGAAAAAAATTTAAAAATAATAAATTTTACTGATAGTTGGTAATTTAAAAAGTAATTTAAAAAGTAATAAGTTTGTATTTTTGTAAAATTTTAAAAATAATTTTCTATCATTTCCTGAATAATGATTTAATTTTTTAAGAAGAAAATATTTTTCAGTTGATTAATTTTGCGCTTCAAATGTGAAAGAGAGGTTAGGTGTAAATTTTTTTTAATCAAATAACGGCAAAATTATAAAAAAATGTCCCCAAAAATGATCCACGTGGCATCTGGACCCACAGCTCACTGGTCTGTTTCCTTTGACGCCAAAGCCTTTATAGGCTATACTACACATTGTCCGCAAATACTATTTTTGCTCTCTTGTTTGTTATTTCATCTTCTTCCTGCAGCAACTGTGAAGCGAGTTTCTTGCAGCTCAGAGTTCGCAAAAATGAGGTTCACATTTGCTCTGTTTTCTTTATACCTTCAACTACAAGCCCTAATTTTGTTGCACTATTGTTTTTCTTTTCCTTTTTCCTTTTCTGTTTGGTTGCTCTGAAAGCGAGGAAAGAAAAAGGAAAAATAAATAAGCATTATTATTATTTTTTTGTTTTTCTTGACGAAGTGGAAGGAAAAGAGAAATATTATTGGAGTGTGCTAAGCATAGTTTCCTATAAAGTTTAAAAAGCTTATTATTGTATGTCAATATTTAGGTTATTTATTCTGGTTTTTTCCGAGTTTTCTCGCTGGTTTCTTTGTAGCCAAACAGAGGACTAGGGTTTTCGGTTTCACTCGCGCTTGCTTTTCCGTTTGGTTACTGAGAAAATAATTTAAAAGTAATAATAATAATAATAATAAAAGCGATTATGAGGTTTATAAGCTTGCGAGACGAGGTGAGAATGGAGCTCTTAGACTCATTAGTGATTGAATGTTGTGAAAAAATTTATCTGTCTTTCTCGGCAGCTGAACTGAGAGTTTATGCTTTTTTGGCTTTTGCTTTACCTCAACGGGCAGAGAATACCTTTGGCTTTATATCACGTTTCAAATTACTTGAAACCATCACATTTGGTTTCTAATTTTGCTTATATGTTTATGTGAATCTCTTGTATGCTTATGAACACACATTTATCTGACATTCATGTATCTTATATGTCAAATTTCTTTCCCCTAACTAGCTTGAGCTCAAGGCTTTAGTTGAGTTTATCACTTGCAACAGTTCTGTTAGTCATGTTATTGAATTCAACCATTGTTTGAGTGAAATCGTTGAATATTTGATTTTTGTAGGAGGATAGTGAAGTGCTAGTTCTGCAGGGGCTTAATGTGGACATTGGTTGAAGTTTATCATATCATATGGTAGTAAATGTAATTACAGCTGAAGCCATTTGGGGTTTAAGTTTAAAAGAAGAGACAGGGTTCAATTTATATTGCAAGGGACTATGATGTAGCTCCTATACATGGTGCATGGCTTACTTGGTTGTATCCATCTCTGATTTTATAAGTTGTGCCCCGGTACCAGTATGTCATATAGCTTGTTTGTCTATGGCCTAGGAAACTAGTATAGTCAAATTCCACGGCATCATCACTTTCCAGCAATCATGTTTCTTACTTAACTCATTAGCTACATTGATGTCATGAACAGTATCCTTCATTTGGTTGAGATTGCAATGCTGAAACATGCATTGATGAAAAGTTGTTTTGGGAAAATTTGAACCTTCGAAGAGATTTTGAGGAGTTTTAGATGATATGAAGAGTCAATCAGATGAGTATATTGATTATAGTGTAATAGATGCTTGGTAAGCTTATAGATTCTATTACGCTTACGATACCAGCAATGTGGATATTTTTCATTTTGCTATTTGTGCTCGTTAACAGCGCATAGGATGTTGAAACATTGAATTGTTTTATGTTGTTGATCATTCTGTTTTTATTGCAAGATTAATAAACTTGTTATTGTTTTGTCTTTATATTTATAACTTTTGTGTTGAACATTCTACTTTCAGCCGACATCCTTCTGTGAAATGGACTCAGAGGTCTGATAAGCTGTTCATCACTTTTGAACTTCCTGATGCACAAGATGTGAAGCTTAAACTGCAACCTGAAGGAAAATTATTCTTCTCTGCAACCGTTGGAGCTGATAATATATGCTATGAAGTTCATCTTGATCTTTTGGACAAGGTTAATGTGGATGTAAGTTCCTTTCTTGTTGCACTATACACTAGTTTTTTGTATGAATAGTTTACTGGATATAAAGGATATGCTTATGAGATTTGCAGGAAAGCAAGCCTACTATCGGCTTGAGAAATATCTGCTTCCTCGTGAAGGAGGCAGAGATGAAATGGTGGAGCAGATTGCTGAAACAGAAGGGAAAACCTCCTGTGTTTTTTACTCTTGATTGGGACAAATGGGTTGAGGAAAATGAGGAGACGGCAAAGAAACTTGAGTCTTATCTGTGCTGCCTTAGACTATCATTTATTTTCACTATACATTCTTGTGGGATTCTTTTATTGTCACTCTCAAAAATGTTTTCAGGTTCAACTTTTCTAATGATTCAATGGACTCCACAGCTTAATGTTGGCACTTTATTTTTTTATTTCAGAGCCTGAGTTGCCGTGAAGGTTTGGATGGTTCAGCTTCCAGCTCAGATGATGGTAAGTATTTTGCATTTATATACATAAACCATGTTATGCCTACTAGAGCAGAATATCCAATTTCAAGAGTCTGCACTGCTCTGTTTGAAATGAAAGTATCAAAAATGACTTGTTATCATTGTAGATGATGATAGCGATGATACTGACACAGAAGAGGAGAATGTGGAAGAAGCACCTTCAGCAGAGGAAGGAGGTGTTTCATCTGCAGAGAATACAGAAACAGCAGTGTCTGGTAGCGGCGAACCTGATGTCAAGAAAACTTAAAAACTTTTTCATCAGATTAGTTCAATACTCCAAAGATTGCTTCTATTATCCTATATCTAGATTCGGTAGCAGCTAACATACATTTTGACCGAAAGAATGTTCAAAGATGCTTTTACAAAGCTTTAGCTTAGCTTTAAATGTTGCCAATATTTGGGATCGATAATTGTTTTGCCGTTTTGGGATGATCTTACAATTTACCCTCTTAACAAAATGTATTACGGTGTTATATACTGCATTTCTAAATGATTTTGTATGGCATTTCTATTTCAAGATCTTTGAGATGCCATATACAAATAGGTCTAAGATTGGTTCTTCTCCCTGTGAAAAGAAAGAGAAGGCAATTCATTGTACTATTTGCAAACTGGTTGCATGAAGCCAGAGCCTTCACATAGGTTAATTATTTTTTATTTTGAGCATTGCAAAGAAGGGGATTCAAACCCAGGTCTTTTGTCCAAGTCAAACATGTACTACCATTAGGCTAAGCCTATGAATGCATTATTTCAAATATTTGTTGAGAAAATAATTTCTATTCAATTGGCCTCAATGTGAAAATTGGAAGTTGTTTTTCAATGTTGGAAGTACATAAATGGCTGCCGCCAGTTCTCAGTAATCAGTAGTAGTCGCCGTTTTCTCATTCACATTTCTCTTACTAATTATCTTGAACTCTCTAAAAACCCAATTGCGGAACCTAATCTATTAAAAGAATTCTGTTACCTAGGCAACTTGGGTAGCAGCAACCCAAATCTGAATCTCACCCCTAATTCGAAGGAAACCAAATTAAATTTGACCGACTACTGATTCAAAATAATGTCTCAGCACTCGAGCAGTTAAACAAATGAACAATATGCCCATAGTAATTCCAGAATCCATTGCAGCAATAATTGAAAGCTGGTTCAAATGCATTGGCAACAAAACACAAAAACCATCATTCTCTACACAAGATTATCTCAAGTAATGGGGTGAAAAGACAGATGTGAGAAAATCTACAGATATAGTTTAATAATCACACTAATGCAAATTTCCCTAACAACACTGTAATGCAAATTCCCGAGACAGAATGAATTTATCCTCAGTTGCCATCGTTATTTGATCAGCTGTTTGGCAGTCTCATCACAATTTCAGATGGGGGTCGTAAAGTGCAAACCATCTCCTTCGTCTTCCCAAAATAAACCTGCAAGAACAAGAACAAAAACACAAAAAAAAAAAAAAAAAAAGGATGCAAGAGATTGAAAATTTAATGTCCGAGTATTTGACCATAACTAATAACTAGTTGGATAACTTGCGGCAGCAGACACTACAAAAGTTAAAGGTAGGAGGCACATACCTGATCCAGTGAGTTCCTGAGTTTACCCTCCATTTCTTCTATCATCCTTCCCATGTTACAAAGATGCCCATCTGCAGCTGAGAGGTCCATGTTCATCTACAAAAGACAAAATGGCAAATCATTTCACCTCAACATTGGAAGTTAGAAGGGTAGTTTCTTTCAAGAGAAAGGGCACTTCAAATTATTTCCCATGAACCAAACATACTATTTGGTACTATGGCTGTTGTGAAAGCAGTCTCAGTAACGGCACATGATGGCCAATACTCCTGAGTTCCACACAATCAGAGTCACAAAGAATTGATCTATAGTAAACAGTAGAAATTAATATAGGAAGGAAAATTCAGTTTTCAGGAAAAAATAAACTACCATAACCTGTGTCATTCGTAATTGAGGAAGAATAACTCCATTGACATCACAACGATGTCTTATTGCTCACAAGAAATGAACAGGTAATTTCAATCCAAAGCTCTTGCTTATTAAAAGTAAAATATATACAAAGTTCACTCTCCAGAGCACAATGAATTTCACTGGACCAGGAGAAAAAAGGCCAGTTCTTAAAAAATTTAACTTCCATTGAACTTGTCAAAAAGAGTCAAAGTTGGCACTCTAGCAAAAGATCAATTCCTTGGAATAAGGAAAAAGGTCATTTCTGAATTTTTTTGTTCTCTACAACTTGATCAACACTCGAAAAGAAAAATTGTCTATTCAAAATTGAGAGAGAAGAGGGATGGGGCAAGGAGACGGAAGATAATGCATAAAGTACCTGTCGTCTAATAGACCCCGAGAGACTGAATGTACCGGATGACTCATCATTTGTAGTCAAAGACAGCATAATAGTACTGGTCAAACAATAACGGGCTATTCCTTCCTCCTCTTGCCCAACCTACATAACAAATTAAAGTCGCAGCAATAGTAGAATAACTAGCAATATATAATATAAAGAAATTGGGAAACGAAGGAGGAAGGTGGAGATTTTATCTCATGATGTCAGAAGTCCCTGGCAGGAGCTTACCTCAATAACATGAATGGCATCCCAAGCTCCCTCCTGCAGATAACCCCTTCTGCCATGCCCTGTCTTTGAGCCATCTTAATCCTCAAAGGTAACAGCAACCCAGTCAGAGACATCAAACAATGTATTTTGAGTGCTAATTTAGACATAAATGCTCACCTTTCTTTATCAAAAAGCATGCTACCAAACCTTCATTATCATCCTCCCACATGTAAACAGATGAGATGCCGCCTTCATAATACCTACCAGCTTACTAGTTGATCAGACTGCTAAACCTTTGGACAAGCATAAATAAATGACAATGAAAATGACACAGATAGAAGCATCCATTTGAAAAACATTTATTTGAAAAGGACAGAACAAAAATTTTATTCTATTCCAAGATCATGCAACAAAAACTAGCCAAAGCAAAAGAAAATAAGGGATCGAATGGATTTCCCCTACATTAAATCATTGTGAAAACTATAACCAGTCACTTGAAAAAAGGAACCAAATTAATTAGATAAGGAAAATACTTGCCTACCCTGGGTGTACAAACTTATCTCATATACCCAATCAATAAGTAATGAAATATTTTAATTAATACAACTCTTGTCTTTTTTTTTTTGCTAAGTGAAAAGACACTCATATTTATTTTTTTTTGCTCCATGTGTTTTTATCTAATTGGATGGATGTATATACTCCGTATAGGCAAGTATTTTTCATTAGATAAAAGAAAACAACTCTTCTATATGAGAAGCATTACTGACACTAAAAAAAAAAAAGACTCAAAGACGAGGTAAGTAAAGGACCTCACTGGTCACGATAGACGGCAAAAACTTCATTTGCTTCAATTTCAAGTTTCCTCAGCTCTATAGATGGATAGAGTGCCTCTTCCAGTGGTGGATGATATTTATTCGACCAAGGTGATCTACAAGAAGAAAGCAAAACTGATTACAACCTAAGGTTGATTAGAAGACAGATACATATACAAACACACCCATGCACACATCCAAAAAAACAGTAATCTGTGATGTAACTACACAATGGAAAAACATAAGCCAAGCAACTGACACTAGAACATATAGTACAAGTATACTTAATTATCAGGAAAATGAACAAAAGACATATATAGTTATACATGTGAATAAACATACATGTGGAATAATGAAAGCCACAAATTATACAAGCACAATAGATAAGGTCATGCAAAGTGAAAAGGGCTAGAATATAAAAATGTACTTCCATTTAAAATCCAAAAGTTCCTCCCTATGATTTCTGGACAAAAAAATGTCCTTGAAGCAGCCAATATTTGCAATTCTATATGCACATCTATAAATTCAGGACAGATTATCTCTAAATGACAACATAATATGAATAAATTGGCCACATTCTATCATATAATAGCCATAAGATTTGGTGAAGTGCTTACCTGTAGGAGTCAGCATCCCTGTTGTATTCACACAATATGAACTCCTTTCCACAATCCACATCGCATAAGACCTGCTTCCAAAAATTTTATGACTTGAAAAGATACATTGAACATTACACAAAAACATTAAAATAAATAGAATACAAAACTCAACACCATACTTAGAACACTGTAAATTATTCATTAATATAAATTACAGTATAAATAAAATAATTCATATCATTGTCTTTCAGAGAGCATAGAAAGCCATTAGCCATTAGTTTACATTACCAGATCTGTCCCAGAACATGAAGTAAATCATTCATAAAAGGAAATGGATAGGAACGCAAATGTGGCATGTATTAGAGTTCAAAATTTGAAATATATGCTGTTAAATGCACAATTATTTTTCACAAGTTAACATCCTATCACAATAAGATAGATCCCATTTCCATTTTAATTTTACAAATATTCAGATGTAAAAATGAAATTTCACTCAACAAACTTCATTTTTACATTTTTAGTAAAATTGAATAAATCTTTTTTCAAACAAATTTATCTATTTCAAATTTCTATTTAGAAATACATATAGTAGTTGTCCTCTATGCTGAATTCAAGCATACAAATTAAAGGAAAAAAAAAAAACTTAAAAAAGCGAACCCTATCCTTCTCACATTTTCCTCCATTTTCTCATAAACCAAACATACACATACCAAACCCTAATACAAAAAATAAAACAAAACCAGCACAAAAACCACCAAAAACACAGTTGAACAAGTTAATTGAAACAAAACCCCGATACAATTGAAAGAAAAAAAAAAGCGAAATTAAATTTAAAAAATGTAATTTAAAAAAATGCAAAATATTTATTACCTGTAGCGGCTGATCGACTTGAGAGAGGAGATCGGAGGAGTGATTTGGAAGGAGGCTGAGGAGAGCGGAGAGTGCCGTCTCCGTTTGCTTTGGATGTATCCTTCTTATCAATCCCAGCGCTGCTTCCATTATTTTCTTTTCTTTTGTTTTCTTTTCACAATAAAAAGCAGCAAAGAAAGGGAAACAAAAACAAAAGGAGGGATTCAATTTGCTTTCCTTCCAAACACCGAAAAGAAAAAGGAAAAAAAAAAATAGAGAAGAGAAAGCAAAGAGGCGCGTTGTTTGATCCGAGTTTCCCTCGCGGGAACCGTTACTGTATAAATGAAGCCAGCCACCATCCCTTTCTAATTTCTAAATTTTCCTATCGGATTTTTTCCGCTGCTTTGTGGTGTATTTTTTACACGGTTTAATTTAATTGTGGTTAAAAAATAAATATTAATATTTATTTTTTATTTAAATATTATTTTTTAAATAATAATTTAATTTTTTTATTTAAATAAATATAAATTTTTTCCAAAAATTTCAAATTATAATTTTTATAAATAATAACTATTTAATTATTTAACAATTAATTACTGCCAATAATCATAAAAATACAAAAAAATTAAAAAATTAATAATTATATCAAAAAATTTTATCAAACATTCATTTTATTATAAAACAACACAATTATTTATTTATTTTTAATATATAATTTTATACGATTTCATATTTTCATAATTTAGATTATGAGATAATGAATTTTTTTTTTAATTTTTAACTAAGAATAAACTTATGATAATGATTTGTAAAAGGACTATCTATTGCTAAATGCATTAAGAGGGTGTTTGGATAAAAATTAGCATTTTGTTAAAATAATCAGTTTTATTAAAAACGAGTCTTAATCATAAATCTCCTCCTCCAGCTTTTAAAATTTGCGTTAAATACTAAAAATAATTTAGTTTTCTTTTTTTACCCAAACACTTCAAAAACTATAAAATTTCTTAATTTTCTCCTAAAACACAACTTATATCGTTTAGTTTTTTATTCAAACACCCTCTAAATATTGAGAGTAAATATTACTAAGTTGGAATCCTACTAAATGAGGTATTAGTAGTAATTAGTAAAGCTGTTCGCAAAAAAGGAAGTAACGAAGGAAATGGAAAAATCAATACGTTATATAGTATATTTAATAGTCTGTTGTGTGAAAAATTAAGACTCACATGAAATACTTATTAACATTTATTGGATTTATTAATTAATTCGGTTAATTTATGTCTCAAATAATTAAATTACTATAACTCTATTTACTTACTATAATTTCAATTTATATATGTATTTGAGCTATTAAAATATAATAATATTTTTTATATAAAAATATAAAATATTTATTATTAAATATAAAATATTACAATCTATTAACCTAGTAATAAATATATACGTTATAACTCTCGTAAAGAAAAATTATTAAATAAAAAAGAAATATATTATTTTGATTTTTTATGTAATTAGAATATAAATATATTTATATGTGTTTATCTGTATATGAATAAATCTATATTTTTATTTTACATAATAATTTTTTTCTCGTGAAAATAGAAAATAGAATTATTATGGAATATTATACTAAAGTTTTTAAAGTTAATTTATATAATTCATTTTTGTGATTTTTTATTTTTTACTTTTTAAAAAAAGAAAAAAAAAAAAACAGAAGTACTTTTGCTAAAACCAAAACTAAAATAATATTTAAATTGCCTAAAAAGGTGGAAGAAAATTCAAAATTAAACCTAATTATCATAACAACTATGGCACAACTTTTCAAATGTTAGAATGATAGGTTGTGATCATTGTGACTTCATGTTACAAAAATACTTTTCTTTTTTCTTTTCCACTTGATGTGTTTATTTATATATTTATTTTTTTTGTGGGTCATCATATCAAAGTAATCATTTGCATAGCAGATAATTTGAATTCAAGGTTGATGAGTGGTCATGAGTTGTGGTGCATGTTACCAAGGGGGACCTTTTTTAGTTTCTAGTTCCTACCTTCTATGAGAAACAATGAAGAGTTGATTTGAAGGCACAACAATTTAAAATCACAATAAAAAATAGTTTTAGATTTTTTTTTTCTTAAATTGGCTCATATATTTTTTTACAAAAGTCCAATCAGTTTCAAAATTAAACTGATATATGAATTTGTTTTGCTAGATTGAGTAAAAAATAAATTAATTAATTAAATTTTTATAACTTTAAGTAATAAAAAATCATTTTATTTATTTTCAAATGATACAAAATTTTTAATTTTGAAATAAAAACCTAAAAATGAAAAAAAAATATAAACTTCTTGAAATCCAGAAAACCTGAAATTTTTTAAATAAAAAGAAATCCATAAAAATATATAAACTACATATTTTTTGGGTTCATGACTTTGGAGGTACGATTTAAGAAGCTGACATCTCTCTCTCAATTCAGCTTGTTACTTTTCATGAGTAAATCATTGTTTTTTTTTTCATGCTAATTTTTTATTTTATAAGATTCCTCAACGTGAATTTCTCATTATTTTAGCTTAAATTACAAAAAGCGGAAAGCAATGAGTCTTGAATTTCTAGGATTATGGCTTCTTTTTTTTTTTTTAATTTTATTTTTTTTAAACAAAAAAATATTTTCCAAATAAAATAATAAAAAATATTATTTTAATCTTTTTAATTTTTATTTTAATCATTTAAATAAAAAATTAAACTTAATCCAACAACAAAAAAAAAAAAATCACTTGCCAATTTAAGATATAAAATTAATTTTGAACTTAATTAAAAAATTTCAAAAATACATGAGCTAAATTGAGTTTTTAACAGATTTTTTTTAAATTATTATATTTTCATAATAATTTAAATTGAAATTATTTTTTTTAAATGAATTTAAGAATATATCTATTTATTTAATTTATATCTTTAAAAATCATCTCAATGCTAATTTTAAAAAATCCAAGACAAAAGCTGAAGTTTGAAAATTAGGATATAGTTTGTGAGGTTTTCTTTTTTCTTAGACCTCATCTAACTTGGACCCACATGCAATGCAACCCTCAATAGTTAATCAAATGATTTGACCTAGGCTTACAGTGAATTTTATTTTTTTTAACCTTAAAGATAATATAGTTAGCTAACAAATCTTAGCTTGTTTAGCTATCTTGAAGGCAATTTATAAATTTGGATAGCAAAATTTGGGCCCAATTAGGTATCACATTGGTGTTATGCATTATGATTATTAAGTACCACGTTGGTGGGACCTAATCTAAATGTTATGCACAATGATTATTAGATTTAGGCCCATATTATCTTACCTGATGTTGATTTTTTTCTCTCTTTTTAAAAATAAAAAAAATTCTTATAACATTCTATTTCAATTATTTAGATTTAGAACTATAAGATTACACTTCCAATTCAGAATAAAAGTTTAGTCCAATCTAGGTACACCTTCAATCAGAATCCAAACAAGCTGATGCAATTAGCTTTCCTTCATTTTCAGCATCAACAGTTTGGTATATAACTCATATTGGAAGGCATTGTTAATTTGGCCGGTAATTAGAGGTAGCAGTAGCTAATAAGTGATTAAGTGGATGTTTGGATGAGAATTTAAAATTTATTAATTGAGATGAATGATTGAATTTTTAATTTAAAATTATTTATTTGAGTGTTTGATAATAAAATAAATAATGAGTTTTAAGCTCAATTGAAATTTTTTATAAATATTACAATTCAGTTTATTTCAAATAGTACTTTTGATAAAAATATTTTTTGATTTAATATTTTTTTATTATTCATAAACACTTTTCTTACAAGTGATTTCAAACACCCCCTAAATATAAATATTGGCAGTTGACATTAGCAACTAAAAAGTCAAATATTAACATTTTAAAAAATTAATTTTTAATATTTCAATTATAATTTTAAATCTCTTAAATATAAAAAAGTTAATCCTTATATATAAACATTGTCTAAATTTAAAAACCTAGTTTTTCTCGAAGATAAAAATATATATATATATTTTTTAGTAATTTTTTTAATAGGAATGGAGTCAAATTAATTAAATCGAATCAAATTGACTAAATCAAATCGATGATTTCATAATTATTTAGTTTGATTTCGATTTTAAAAATAAAATAAATCGAAAGTTCGATTTGATTTGCGATTTAAATATTTTTTATCAGTTTTAAATTAAATTAAACCGAAATTTTATATATATAGCTTTTTTACTATTATTACAATTAAATATATTTTATTTCATTTTATATATAACCACATATTTTTTTAACCAAATATTAATTTAAAATTTATTTTAAAAAATACTATTCATAAAAATTAACTAAAAATAAATAAAAAAATTTAATCCTTGATAAAAAAAAAATAAAAATTTTGCATGTGTTAATTAAATGAATAGACAAGTTTTGCATTGTATATTAAACTATTTTTAAATTTTTTATCACCGATATTTTATTGGTGTTTTTTTCTAAATTTATAATAAAATAATGACGATTTATAAAAGAATATTTTTAAATTCAAATCGAAAAACTGACAAAATTGATTCAATTTGATAACAATCTTTCAAATTAATCAAACCGACCGATGCTACCCCTACCTTTTAATTTCAATCTTGAATAATATTAAAAAAAAAAAACAGTCATAACTAATTAGTAAAAAAAAAATGTTACTAGACGAACGATTTTCCCGGTAATTTTTGTATCCGTTTCAAAAGGCACAACGGAAGGCGGTCTTAGGCAAAGGAGGAGCTTTTCCTTTTGAGATCCGACTTCAGTGCATTGCTAACAAGTCAATTTCTCCATAACTTTAATTTTCCAATTTTTAATTTTATCAACATAATTAATCCACTCATTACATCATTAATTCGACCAATTTTTAATCAATTGCTCTAGCGAACTATCCTTTGTTTGGCTTTGTATTTTCAGGTAATAATTCTTCTTTTTTGGTGATTTAATTTTCTCTTATTTAGTTGTGTTTCTTTGTTTCAGCTTTTTGATGCATAGAAAATTGTTAAAAGGGAAGGAAAGAGTTGACAATATTAGAAAACTTGATAATACTACAAGATAGGCATTCAATTACTGGGTTACTATAACAATGGCATTTAATTTTGGTTTTGTTATTACTCGAGAAGGTTTGGAGTGTTTTGTTGTTAGTACTTGGCTATGGTGTGTTTAAAATTCTATTAAAAAAAATTCAATAATTTTTGTTATTGGCAGTGTTTTAGCTTATAAAATGAATAAAGAAATGGAATTTAATCTTGATTTTGATTGCATAGGGTTCAATTTCACATGGGTTCAATTCAATTATTATTTTCTTTGTTTCATAATGATTTTCCATATTGTTCTTATTTGGTAAGATGAAAAATCTTCTTTGACTGATTACAAACTAAATTGTTATTTAGTAGTTTTTTTTTTAATTTTTTGTTAATGTATATAAATTTATGTCAATTAACAAAATAATCAATGCAGGAATTCTTAGTTTTCTTCTCTGAATTCTTTGAAGGTTCTTATAGAATTGGAGCAAGTGGATAAAAAAAAATCTTTTAAGGTATTACTAACACTGGTATAAGGAAATATTCAAATCTCACAAAATGCATAATACTAATGAATATGTGATGAATGACAGAGGATTCCACTGGTCAGAGTTGCTGACTCTTTCAGAATAGTTAGTTTACAAAGATTGATGATCTATAAATTTGCCTCTTAGAACCAGTGATTGGTTTGTGGAGTAGAATTACAGGGTAATGGAGTTCAGTGATGGTTTTGTATCGAATGAGCATCGAGAGCTTGCACGATCCACTTCAAAGAGTGTAGATCCATTATCTGTTTCTCCATTGCAGATCTCAGTGAATTCAAAATTTCCAGTGTCACCAAGATCAGAAAGTCCAAGCAAGGGGAGTCCACTCAAGTCTGATACACATTCACATTCTCCAATAGATGGGTGCCTTATAAAAGGCAAGATATTTTGCTTTTGAAATCTAATTATTAGAAAATTCTTAGTTTTATCTCATGATATATAGAGACTTTGTCTATGTAAAATGCTTTTGGTATCTAGTTACTAGACATCCAAGCATATTATGTTGTCTTTGCTCCTTAGACTTTGATAGGATTTTGATAACCAAAATTGTTGATAGAGATAAAAAGATTGTGTACATTTTGTCTTTTATTAGTTAATATGGATTTTCATGGGACTCAAGATCTTTGCAGATTAAAAACTCTCTGATTTATTTTAATTAAAGAGCTACTTGTAGCTTGATCTTCTAATAATTATCTGTTTCTTGTGATTCAGGTGGTAAAGATGCAGATAATAATTATTCTGTTGATCCCAGTGATCCAAATTATGATAGCAGCGAGGTACTTAATGAATAATTTCTTACCTTTTTGGGTTCAATTTATGAATTTTATTTCCAGAATTGGAAAAGATGTCAAGCATTGGAAGGGGTTTCTTACTGCAAGTGCTAAATCCATTTGTTGTAGGAATATAATAATAAAACAGGGAAAAAATTGAGTGTAGATTTTGACGAATACAAGAAGAAGGTTTCAGTAATAGTGGAGGAATACTTTGCAACAGATGATGTTCTCTCCACCGCCAATGAATTGAGAGAACTTGGAATGTCTGGTTATAACTATTATTTTGTGAAGAAACTCATCTCTATGTCTATGGACAGACATGATAAAGAGAAGGAAATGGCTGCTGTTCTTTTATCTGCTCTATATGCTGACATCGTTGATCCTTCACAGGTTTACAAAGGGTTTTGTAAATTGGTGGAATCTGCAGATGACTTAATTGTAGATATACCTGATACTGTTGA
Source organism: Aleurites moluccanus (assembly GCA_948193065.1). Taxonomy (NCBI): domain Eukaryota; kingdom Viridiplantae; phylum Streptophyta; class Magnoliopsida; order Malpighiales; family Euphorbiaceae; genus Aleurites; species Aleurites moluccanus. The sequence goes on from CANXYC011856884.1 coordinate 74,488, forward strand.
TGTTCTTGCATTGTTTGTAGCTAGAGCTGTAGTTGATGACATACTCCCACCTGCATTTTTGAAAAAACAAGTGGCTTCTTTGCCAGCAGATTCTAAGGGGATTGATGTGTTAAAAAGAGCTGAAAAGGGCTATCTAGCAGCTCCTCTTCACGCAGAAATTATTGAGCGTCGATGGGGAGGTAGTAAGAATAAAACAGTTGAGGATGTGAGGGGTAACATAAACAATTTGCTGGTAGAGTATGTAGTAAGTGGTGACAAGAAAGAGGCTTGCAGATGCATCAAAGATTTAAAAGTTCCCTTTTTTCATCATGAAATAATTAAACGAGCTCTTATAATGGCAATGGAAAGGCAGCAAGCTGAAAGCCGGCTACTAGATTTGCTAAAGGATGCTGCTGAAGAAGGTTTGATTAACACAAGCCAAATAACAAAAGGATTTAGCCGAATGATAGATGCTGTGGATGACTTGTCACTTGACATCCCAAATGCACGAGGTATATTGCAGTCTTTAATTTCCAAGGCTGCATCAGAGGGTTGGTTGTGTGCTTCATCTTTGAAGTCACTCTCATTTCCACCGGTAAAACAACCTTTAGAAAATAGTGCTACCAAAGTTTTCAAGGCAAAGGCACAATCTATTATTCAAGAATATTTCTTGTCTGGTGACATTTCAGAGGTCAGTAGTTGTCTTGAATCAGAAAACTGTAATGGTTCTGCTGAATTGAATGCTATCTTTGTTAAAAGATTGATTACTCTAGCAATGGATAGGAAAAATAGGGAGAAGGAAATGGCTTCTGTTTTGCTATCATCTTTGTGCTTCCCAGCAGATGATGTTTTGAATGGTTTTGTTATGTTGATAGAATCTGCAGATGACACTGCACTGGATAATCCAGTTATTGTTGAGGATCTTGCTATGTTTTTAGCTAGAGCAGTGGTAGATGAAGTGTTAGCCCCACTACATTTGGAGGAAATTGTAAGCCAATATTTAGGACTAGACTCAATTGGTAGCAAAGTCCTTCAAATGGCAAGGTCTTTGCTAAAGGCTCGACTTTCTGGTGAGCGAATCCTAAGATGTTGGGGTGGTGCAGGGAGCAGTAGACCTGGATGCGCAGTTGAAGATGTCAAGGATGAAATTAGAAAGTTGCTGGAGGAGTTCGAGTCCGGAGGCGACATCAGGGAAGCTTGCCGCTGCATAAAGGAATTGGGCATGCCATTTTTTCACCATGAGGTTGTTAAGAAAGCATTGGTGACACTCATTGAGAAGAAGAACGAAAGATTGTGGCGATTGCTTAACGAGAGTTTCTGTTCAGGGCTCATAACATCTTATCAGATGATGAAAGGTTTCAGCAGGGTAGCAGAATCTCTTGATGACTTGGCTCTTGACGTGCCTGATGCTAAGGAACAATTCATACATTATGTTGACAAAGCTAAAATTGCAGGGTGGTTGGATTCCTCATTTTGTTTCAACAAATCAGGATATGCCATAGAGAATGGCACTTGTCCATGATAATGGTAAGCTTTACATCAGTTTCTGATACAAGTATGGCTCTTGGTTACACGTAAACTAGCTATTTGAACCCGTGTACTATAGTTTTCAGAATCATACATTTCCTGATTTGAATTATCTGATTCAATTCAATTCAATTCTTCACGCTCTACTCGAACTTATAGTCCAAATTGCAAATTTACCTAAAAGAAGGCTGAATCAAGTGAATCGGGCAAATTGATATGAAACCATTAATTCAATAAAAGTTGAATCTTACCATTCAAATCAGTCCACAATGAAAATGAGGATTTCAATTATCAATTAGAATATTGATTTCAAGACTATTGGAATAGAGCACATAAAACTACTGATGTTTTAACCAATGCGTTATTTATAAAATGGCGGGTTCTGCTCTTGGTCTTCACTTGTTTCTTGTCAACCCTATGATCAAACTAATAAAAAGCAACAGATGAATTTCATTTAGTTTCTCTGACATTCTATCTTTGTTTGCAGGATTCAGTAATATTTTTGGTACGAGGAACTTTGCGGGCTAAAGCAGAAGATTATTTTAATATTTTACAGTTTAGTTGTAATCTTTTGGGTGGATAATATTAATTTCTTTGGAAGAAGAACAAACAATGTTGGAAGTTGTAGTTTTCTTTTTTTTTTTTTTGTTACATTAGTTTGCATATTATTTAATTGTTCTTTCCATAATTTGGTTCGTTTAATTGATGTGTCATTATTCTCTTATGAATCAATGGGTTGAATGAAACCAGGTTAAGCAGATCTACTTAGCTCAACAATATATAAAAATCTTGCAAATTTTTGTATTATGGGTTTGGTATAAGCTTGATCTCCTTCTTTGAGAATTTCTTTATATGAAAAAAAAAAAATCTGTAATTTATGAGATATAAAAAAAATATTAATAAATATTTCTTATTCGAAAGTTTAAAAAATAAAAAAGAAATAATAAATTATATTAATTATTAAGAATATAATAATATTATTAAAAAATTATTTTTAGTAATAATTAAAAAAAAAATATTCCCTCCACTTTGAAGGCAAAGGAAATACAAAATATAAGTTTAAAATTTTTTTGGGGAATCTTTTTATATAAGAAAAGGAGAAATAATTTTTAATTCATGTGATAAGAAAAGAAAAAAGATGAAATGATTAATAAATATTTATTGTTTGGAAATTTAAGGGATAAAAAAATATTAATTATTAAAGATAAAATAATATTATTAAATTTTATTTTTAAGTAATAATTAAGAGATTAAGTAAACACTATAGGGATCATTTCACTGGTAGTTCTTGAAATATTGACTAATGTACATTGCCGTCCTTAAATTTTAAAATATAACACAAAAATCCTTAGATTTTTAACTTAGTTTTACTGGCAGTCCTTATCTGCCAAAAACTATTATTATTTCTATTTTAACCCCTAAAGTCCTATTCTTCTTTCAAAGAAATCTAAAACTCGCTCTGATACCATTCAAGTGAGTCTGTCCTCCCTCTAATCAATCTGTTAAGAAGCGAAATTACAGAGAGTTACTCCTAAAAATCTTTAAAGGTTTTTTTTTTTTATTTCTTTCTTTCGTTTTTTATACTTGTTGTGATAACGAGAGATAACAACAAGTTCTAAAAAACCCTTATTTTCAAGGAAAAACTCCTCAAATTTATTTTGTCTAAGAGTCAACTCTTCTAAATTTTTGAATAATTTATCTACAAAATTATTTAGAGAGTCTGAGTCTTCAGCTGCTTTGCTACTTTATTAATTAGCAGCTCTAATGTCAAGGTCAGCAATATAAAGAACTATTTTATCTTTTCTTAATTACAAAATATCTTTTTCAGAAAGAGATTTAGAGGTTCCAATAAATTTTTTCAATGTTCTTTCTCGCTCAATTGCATCAAGCCTCTCATTTACCAATTTCTTATTTTTTTTGCTAAAACATTTCTTTATTGTGGTGAATCGCCTATGTTTCCTTTTGCATGCAATTGCTCAAGAAGAATGCTCACTTTATTATGAATATTCTGAAATAAAGTCAATCCTGAAGAATTATAGCTGACATTTTCTTTTTTATCTTCCTTTCCCATTTTTATTTAGAATTACTGGGTGTATTTTTAATTCTTTCTCTACTTTCTAAAAATGTTACCCAACTGTCTAAACTTTGAAAATTTTCCCAAAGAACAAGAAAAAAAATAATTTTTCTGAAGTGCAATATTTTTCAAATTAAATAATATTTTTTAAAATTATCACTCCAACTAGAAGTTTTAGAAGTCACCAAAAGAATATCTTGATCTAAAATGGCTAATTGACCAAATACAAGATACTGTCCTTCTAGAAATTCAATTATATCTGATACACCATAATATTCATGGACAATATTATTTTCTAAAAGAGCATTTTTATAAATAGAATCAATTCTAATTAGTTTGTCCATATGCTTAATTTTTTCACAAACCCAAGAATATTTTCACTGTATCAAGGGATGATTTCTTCTGTCTGTAATCGAAAAGTATTTTATACTGTTATACACTATTCCAGGGATTAAGAAATTTTCTCTAAAAATTTTATCCGTAAACTAGCAATTAAAATAAAATTTGAATCTAAATAAACAGTATTTTAAAAACTAGAGATCAAAATATAATTAAATAATTTATTTTCTGAAAAGGACTTTTATATTTTAAAAATTAAAATTTAGGAATTTTATCGTTATAAATTAAAATGAAAGAATCATAAAGTGCGTTAACCACAAATTGAGGGATTATAAATAAAACTATCCCAAACACTTTATATAAGGCACTCCATCACTCGAAATTTGAGCCTCACTTAAAATTGAATACAAAGTGAGGCAATAAAACAATAAAGCCACTCAAGATTTGCATGTTATTTGAGTTTGTATCAATTTTAATAATGCTAATTCAATCGAGTTTCAGATCACCTTAACTTGGAATTATTGGTAGTAAAAATCGTGTTTACTCATCTTATCATGGTTTAGAAGGGGAGTTATTAATGGGTCGTTTTCATATTGTATTGACATATATTTATAATATGAAAAAGATTAATATAAATATAATACGATTAATTTATCGTGTTAAAAATTTAAATAAGAATATGATCTATTTAATTAATAGATAACACAGCATGAATAACATATTTAAAATTTTAAATTAATTAATTTTTTATTTTAATATTTAAAAATTATCAAATTTACTAAATAAATTATATTAATTTATATTATTACATAAAATATAATTTAATATAAATTTATAAAAAAGATTAAAAATAATATTTATATATAAATATTTTATAATTTATAAATATATTTAGTTGAATGTGTTAATAAAATATTATATATTAATTTTAACGAGTTAAACATATCATTTTTGAATTGATGAATTAATACGAACACGATATGATTATTTTTATACTATAATGAAGTTGACACAAAATTGATAATAATATAATAACTTCTAATCTGAACTCATTACCTTCATATTAAATTCACATTGTGTTTGATATTGTGTTTGATATTATGAATCCTATTTATAAGAAACTATATAATTAATTATTGGAGTTGAGAACGCTGCTTTACTTTCTTGCACAATAATTTCTCAGGGACCTGAAAATTTTTATGCTAAACAAAAATCATCAAATATAACGATATAGATTTAACCATCCATGTGGCGGTACTTTCCTTTCTGTCGTTTCGCTTATTCAAATACCGCACTCGCTTAAACGACGATCTATTTAGATTTCAGAGAGACTGGTGTTTATGGAACCATATTTATTAGCTCTTTTATTAATTAATATTTAAAAGGCCGGCTCTGTAAAAAGCAAATGGATACTACCGAAGAAATCAGAGAAATCGAAGAGACAAACCCAAACTATAATGAATCACCACAAAATGATTCGAATTCGAACCCGAAACCGAAAACGGTGAGAACAAAGGTGCCGGAGGTGGAGATTCACCTGTACCGTCGAGGTAAAGGTCCGTTCGAAGTGTTCAAGTCGAGCTTGGGAGGATGGGACCAGGACCAGCTAGAGGTTCGAGATATACTGGACAAGTACGGGTTCAAGTCGATCTACGCCTTCAATCCGAATTCGGGCAGGGCTGCCCCGATCAGGTTCAATGTGAGGAATGGAAGGTCTGAGCTTAGGTATAGAGATGGATCCGTGATTTACATTGAAGGAGAGCCAAAGGTATAATTTAGTTCATAATTTTTTTTAAAAATTTTTGCAACTTTTAATTCATTTCTTATTATTGACTGATGAGAAAATGGAATTCTGTTCAGTTTCCATCTGGGTTGTGGGAAAGTGAAGGAAAAGGAATTAGCTGTTTAGATGTGTGTGGTTCATGTACTAGGGCTCTGTCAGAAGCTAATTTTATAATTTTTTTTTTTTGTGGAGTAATTTTATTTCCTAAAGCCACTTCAAGTAGATGGCTAATGTGCAAGTTCACAAAAAGAACACACACAAAAAAAAGCTTAATTTAAAGTCTCTGCTATAATCAGTAGTAAAAAACTAATAGTCAACAAGCCATAAATTAAGAGTAGAAACATTAATTTGGTCCTAATACCAAATTCCTGCTAAGCAGAGAAAAATTACTGTATGCTGAATTGCTGAGCTCTTTTTATGCAAATTCTTATGTGTTCTATAGGTTTTAACTCTAGTTGTTCAAAACATGGTACAAGTTCTATAATACCCTTGATTTTCTTTAGTTTATTATGTTCCTATCTGCCACTGGTCGGTGGCGGTGGCAAACTGCAACTAAACAAAGGTGCTACAAGCTAGCTTGGACTATATAATGCTATAGGTGATGGAGATTTTTCTCCAAGTGAAATCTCTATTCTCGACACCCACTTTCTAATGTGGCATTCTTTTGAAGAAATTTTCCTTGAATAGGTTTTGTAGATTGTATATAATCAATGGTGGATGTGCATGCAGATTAAACAAGAGGCATTGATTGTTTTTCCCCATTTCACACTTGTCTTTTGAATTTGTTAATCCGTTTAGGATTGCCAATTGGGGCATGAAGCTATACATGCTATGCTAGCTTCTACAAATCTATTTTAGGAGTTTCTATTTAGATTGTATTCTGAGGGGTTGTTACAGTAGACTCCCATTTCTTTTCTAGTGAAAGTTGTGTGAGTTTCATGTGGTTTTGGAGGATAAACCAGATTTGGAAAGTGTATGTTGGAGTTCCTAACCATTATTTATTTCTCTGAATTGGCACTGCATTATTGGAAGAATCTCTCTCTTTTTGTTGAATTTCTTGCGTAGAAGACATGAACCAAAGGGATTTTTTAAAACAAAAGAATGAAGACTACACATCATATCTTCAGTTTCCATTGTGAAATATACAGTTTGTCTGGATTTTTTTTTTTTTTACTTGCATGAATAAACCAGTTTGATACTCACCCAAACATACACTATTATTTAGCCCTTTTTTTCCCATATCAAGAATGAGTGTTGGAATTAGGCAACCTACCTTGAAATTTGTCTTCTATGTTAGTTGTCTTATAGGCCTAATAAAAATCTCTCTGATCAAATAGTTCCTAGAGTAGCTCTTGGCTTTCCTAATGTTTCTTTAGCTGTTCTCCTACTTTGTTTGTAGTTGAACTTTCTAATAGTTACATTTGGTGTATGTTTAACAATCTTGCAAAAGGCTTGCATTTGATATAAAATATTCTTCATAAGAATAAATCCTTTAGCAAGAATTTCTTGTACTGGCATCGCCTAAACTGTGTTTTTGCTTAAATTTATTTGAACTTAGAACTCCTTTTTATCTGACACAGTAATTATTCAATTGCAGGATTCCTTGATCAAACCTGTGACCAAGATTTTGTTTGGGGTAGCAGTTATAACCCTTTTGATAACAATGGTGGTGAAAGAGCCTCCAGAATGGATAAAGAAATCAAACTTCCTTGGTGGAAGCTTCCCTCCATGGATCCTTGCTTGTGTAGTCATCGTTTTTACTCGCATGAGGAAAAGAACAAAGGACTTCTTAAAGAAGCTTGGCTGGTAAACACATAACATGTTCTTTTTCCCCCATTGTTTTCATGTGTTGGTTGGAGGAGAGGAGGCTGAAGCGCCTATATGACTATTTTGAAGTTGTGTAAAGCAATGATTATAGATGCTACAACAATATTACTACTAAGCAGCTGTTTCTGTGCATCTGTAGTCTAATTGAATTTTGATTGAAAACTTCATTGCATCATAAATAGAGCTAGAGAAAATGAGGATGAAATACTTTAATTTTTGCTAGTATCATTGTAGTTCCGTGAATTACATCAAGTGGGAGATTTTTACTTTTTTTTTTTTTCAAGGGTCGATAATTTTGTTTTATGCATTTGTGCCCATTCGGTAAATTGGTGGACAAAATACAGGGAAAACTTGTTTTTGGAAGAAGGGTCAATTTTGTCTCTTGGACGGTTGTGCTTCACTACAATTTTTTTTTTCTTTTTTGAATGCCTGACGGCCTCCCTTAGGGGTTTGAACTTCTAATATCTTTGTGGTTGGCATGCTAGCTTGTTGAATATCTTTTATTAGGTAATGTTTGGCAAAAGAAATTGAAATTGAGTCAAATTGAAATTGACTGGTCAAATTTCAATTCTATTGTTTAGCAATCCATTTAAAATTAGAATTAAAATTTTATTTACAATTTCATAAAATTATAATATAATTAAAAAAAAATTATTAATTACTATTTTTCTCTGAATGGTGAATACATTAAGTTTTCCCTGATTTTTTAAAATACATTAATTTTCTTTAGACAAATATTAAAATATACTTCTAAACTTTTTAATCTAATTTTGTTGTTAGTCAATCTTACAATGGAGGTAAAAAGACAGAAATATTCTTACCTTTTATTTTTAATTAATTACATTCTATTTTTTGCTTTAAAAAAAAAATACTTTTTTAGGATTAAAAATTTATTTTCATATTTTTTGATAAATTTTAAAATAAAAAATAAAAAATAAATATTTTTTATTTTAAAAAATAATTTAAGAAGAAATTAAATTATTTAATACAAATAAAAAATTCATTTTCATATTTTTGATAAATTTAAAATAAAAAGTAAAAAATATTTTTTAAAAAATATTTTTTATTTGTTATTTATTATTTTCAAATTTTTTAATTTTTAAAAAATAAAATAAAAAATATTTTTATTTTCAAATTTATCAAAAATATGATATATTTTTTAATTCTAAAAAATATTTTTTAAAGTAAAAAATAAAATATAATTAATTAAAATTAAAGAGTAAGGGTATTTATATTTTTTTACTATTATTGTAAGATTTATTAACAATATACTAACTATAAAATTAGACGAAAAAATTTAATGGAATATTATAATATTCGTCAATTAAGAGTTACTATATTTTTTAAAAATTCAAGAAAATTTAATTTACTGTATCATTTTAGAAAGAAAAAATAATAATTAATTTTTAAAAAATTATAAAATAATTTTTAATTTAATTAAAATTATAATTTTACCACTATCATTATGGTGGTTATCGTTGTCATCATCATCAGTGGCGGTAATCTACCGTTATCACCGCTAGTGATGGTGTTTCACCATCATAGTTGCCATTATAATCGGCAACGGGGCCATCACCACTATATAATTCCATTTATGATTTATTTTTATAAAATTTTAATTCTAATTCTAATTTTAGAATTCAATTTCATTCTATCATCACAATCAGCTGCGGGCCATCACCACTATACAACTCCAATTATGATTTTTTTTATGAAATTTCAATTCTAATTATAATTTTAGAATTCAATTTCATTTTATCATCACAATCGGCTGCGGGGCCTTCATCATTATACAACTCTAATTATAATTTTTTTTATGAAATTTCAATTCTAATTATAATTTTAGAATTTAATTTCATTCTATTTTATTAAATTAATAAATAAAAACATCACTATTAAAAACTGATTTTTTTTTTTTGGTAATTTAGTTCTTATTGAGAAATCTCCCAGTTTTGGAGATAATTCATTGGTAGAAAAAAAAAAGTTGTAATAAATTTGAATACAATTTTCAAAGTATTCTTAGAAATTTTTTATAACTATTTAAAAAAATTAAAAGAAAATATCATTACCCTGCAGATGTTAATCATATCCTCCTCTCTAATACATTGCCAATGATATTGTTTCTTTGAAGAAATATCGATAATTTTTTTCTTTAATTTTATTGGAATAAATTATTAATTATGGAAAATTTTACACTTTTTAAGATAATAATTATTTTACTTAAAAAGAAAAAGAAACGAGATGGGAATCGTCCCAAAAGAACATTCCAACAGGAAAAACCAATCCTGCTAGGCAGGATGGGGAGAGGATTTTCCTTTTAGTTTAGAAGCATACACTCGCTTCAATGTAGAATAATTTATTGAGATAAATAGGCTGTTAATTTCTTTAAATTGAGAAAAAAAATTAAAAATATTTGTAATAAAATTTTAAAATACCAACAACTACTCCAAAAATAAAAGTTTTTTTTTTTTTTTTTTTTAATGTATATGTAAAGTGCCATGCTGTGGGCTCATTGGTTTCCATTGAAAGTCTTAGCAAGCTATTAATAAATTGTAATGTTCTCCATTCAGGTTTTATAGCAATTCATCAGTTAAGGTTTTTTTTTTTTTCACAAATTAGTTTTAAACTAAATTCTAATCTCATAGTTCTAAAAATAAACATAGTACCATTGAATAAAAATTCATTGATTCATTCATAAAATATCACCTAAAAACTGCATAAAAGAATTACAATGGAAAGACTGCATATTCAATAAGTTACTCTTAATTCTAGCAAAATAAAATGTATGGTGCTTCACTGGAAACTAGAAGTCACGTTGATTTTATTTGGTTGATTTAATAAATTATTATTAAATTAAATTAATATTTTCGATTTGAAAATAAATCAAATCAAATTATCATTATAGTTAAATTATTGATTTAATTTGAATATTTTCAATTTGTCATTTTAAACCATAGATTTTTTTTATATAAATCATTATTATTTTATTATAAATTTAGAGAAAAATGCAGATAAAGTTTTAATAATAAAAAAATTTTAAAAATAGTTTCATATTATACAACTCAAAATTTGTCTATTCTATTAATTAACAAACAAAAAATTTATATTTTTTCTCAAGAATTAGATTTTTTTATTTATATTTAGTTAATTTTCATAGATGATATTTTTTTAAATTTTAAATTAATATTAGGTTAAAAAAATATGTGATTATATATAAAATAAAATCAAATATATTTAATTATAATAACAATAAAAAATTATATATATATGTAACTTTTAAACCGAAGAAAAAATATTCAAACCATAAACTAAATTGAATTTTCGATTTATTTTATTTTTTAAATCAAATCAAATTAAATAAATTATGAAACCATCAATTTTAATTTAATTTGTTGGATACGGTGAATTTAGATTCCACCCAACTAGAAACACCCAATTAGTCCACTACAGATCTTTTCCCTCTCCCTACATATTCTCCTTGCCTTGTTTGTTTCTACAGAAAAGAATTATACCCTTATAAATATATATATATAGCAGTGTAGGACAAGTCGACTATTTAATTTTTAGTTAATTAGATTATTACTAGAATTCAAACTTACATTCACGTTGTACATTTGGAGATAAATTTAACATCACTGGAATAAAACCTCATGAAACAAACCTTTCGTACCCAGGTATATATGTAAACTCTTGAAGAAGGAGAACATTAATTAATGCAATTATGCAAAGGCTGTGGAGTCCTTTGGCTCAGATTGGTAATTGTTTGATGATCAGTATTGTTGGATAAAACAGAAGGACTTTGATGGTTGTGAACGCCTTCATATGTTGTTATCACATAGCTTGAATCTTTTCCATCTCTTTCAACTCTTTTCTTCACACTGCATCCTTGGTTTGAGCAACGATAATAATTTCTGCTTCTCAGAAGCATAATGCAAATGATACAGTTTTTGTTAATAACTTAAACAAATAAACAAAACATTCAAAAATAAGTATATATATAAGCAAACAAAATAACACAAAATATATTTGTATATTAGATGTATTATCTAATGTATGATCTCAACAAGTATATGACATTTAACTATCTGCTGTATGTCTATGATAAAAAATAAAAAAGAAAACTGTGCGCCCCAAAACTTGAGGATTGTTAAATAGTATTATCCTATTATTGTCACATTGAATGAGTGGATACATTTAGTGTAGGCGAGACTAACTTCTTTATATTTATAGAGACACATTTCAAGGGGAAAAACAAGTAATGATATATATAACCATCATTTTAATGAAGATTTTTAAAAAATTTCCAGTTCAAATTGATTATCTATAAAAAGATGGATACTCCAACATTAGCCAAGAGTTTTCCCAGTTAAGATATATAATAACCTATACATGTAGCTCGTCTATTTTTTCAGTGGTAACAAGTGTTGTTTATATGATTTTATTGCATGTAATTATAGTGAATCACCACCTAAAACTTTAATTTTCTTAAAGAATAAATACATATGTAGACACACACACGTTATATGTTCACTATTATTTTATCAAGTCAGAATTAAGTGTCTTATAATTAAATACAGGATGATCACCATATATAGTGTAGCAGATTGGCAGTAGAAGTTGATTGAAACAAATCATATAATTAATTGTTCATTAAGATCTATCCTTGGCTACATTCTTTGAAGATCTGAATCTTTCTATGCTCTTTTTTGCTTAATTTTTCTCCTAATTCTCTATTGGGTTGGTTAGCTCTTTGGAATTTTATTATTTTAGTGTCAAAGTATCCATTCTTGGGTTTTCTTTTGCTTTGTTCTCTAATAGCATAATTTTTCTTCTTTTTACTGCTGTTTTTTCTGCAGATTTTGCAGATTTCTTCCTATAATAATACTTTTGCTTATCAAAACAAAATTTTATCCGTCTTAAAAACTTATAATTTCCTTCAATAAGACTGATACAATAAAATTAATAATACTAGGCTTATAGAGATAATTTTTGTGATACAGATCAAATTGAAATAGGGTTTCATCAAGTGATTAATTTTTCCATGTTATATATGTGTGTGTGTGTGATCAACAAAGACATATAAATGACTATACCTTGGATTAGGATTATCCTTAATGGACTTCTTCCCATATTTTCTCCAGTGGAATCCATCATCCATGATCTCAAGGCTAGATTTTGTCCTAAATGCTATCCTGCTACTGATCTTCTTTTTCTTTTGTCCACCTTCATGTCTTCTAAACCAATCACACACACACACACACATAAAAAGAAAAATCATTAGATCAGCAAACAATTTTTCTATTTTTTTTAAAGTAAATTAAAACCAAAGACAAATACTCCTAAAAGTACTCGAGTTACGATAATTTATGTCCTCTTGCAGATAATCAACAGTTGAAACCCTACCAACCCCACTTTTCTTATAAGAATTTTCAATATAAAAAATAAATAAATACCCCAAATAATAATCAACTGTTACACCTTGGCATATCTTGTGTGCTTAAGGTAGTATTATTGGTGGCAAATTGGGAGGAATATGGGCTTTGCGAAAGACATGAAGTGAAATCATTTTCCTCCAAGTCTTCTGCTGCTGCTAGCATCAGATCCAACAACTCAAGGTTTTGATGATTAATTTCATTATTATTGCTGTGGATGTTTAAGTGATCATAAAAAGGGTTTTGAGGAGGAAAGTTGGTTTCCAGGAAGCTTGAGTACTCTGACATAATTGGTTAGTTAGATGTATAAAAGTGGAAGTGGAAATTAAGATAGAGATCAAGGAAAAGACTTATATTAGCATTTAAGAAAATTGAGTGTGTGTACTGTACGTATCTTTGAATTTTCTTGGTGGTACGTGGAAGGAACTTTCTAGTCAATTTACCTGTGGAATTTCTCACATCAATTTTCTTCCATTTCTCACATCAATTTTCTTCCATATGTTGCTTCTTTCTTCAATTAACATTTTCATTTTAGGTAGAATTAGTCTACCACACATGTGTATTCTAATTTTAGGATTTCAATCTAAATTTATTATCCAAATCATATGCGCACTAACTATTAAATTATATCTTATTTTTAATTTTTTTAAATGTTAAATTATTAAATTTTATTTAAATAAATGTATTTAAAATTTCACTATAAATTAAATATGTTCTACTCTGGTCAATCAATATACGATGTGATAATTTGATAATTTAATTTAATAATTAAAATTAAAATTTTCACTATTTTTTTAATTTTAAATTATTTAAAATTATCATTACATATGACACTTAAAAGTTTCAATTGTATTAAAAATTTTAATTAAGATATATATTAAATATAATTAATTATGATTTTAAATAATTATTTGCAATTTATAAATATTAACACTTAAATTATTCAATTTTTAAATTCACCAAAAGTCTGCTTAAGAATTCTAGGGAGAGGGTGGGGTTTATTGCAAGAGTTTTGCACTTTTGTTTATAATTTCTTAATTAAAGAAGGGTTTCATCAATTATACCAATAATTAAGTTCATGATTTTATTTATTTTTAGAATATTATTGAAAGTTCGATTTTTTTTTTAAAAAAAAAAAAAAAAAACTCTCTCTCTAATTTATAAAATTCATTTAACAACTCTCATAGGTTGACTATAAAATTTAAATCTTGACGTATATCAATAACTGTCGAGGAAATATATTAACGATAATATTTTTATTTTTATTTTTTATTTATTGGGAGCCTTAGGAGGGCAAATGGGTTACAGCTGGAAATGATAATTCTCCCTTTTTTTACTCAATAAAAAAATTAAATTAAATTTTCACTATTATAATCATAATAAATGAAAACATTCGAATTCAATACTTTCCTTCTTAACTCTCTCCCACAAATATGAAAATATATACGCACGAAGTATTTGTTTGATATTATAATTATTATTGAGAAAAAAGTAATATGTTGAAAACTTGAAATATTAATTAGAAATATCAAAATTTATTTTAAAAATTAATTATAAAATTTTAAAATAATTAAATTAACTTTTTAAATAACATTTAAAATGGTATTTTTCAAAAATTAAAAAAAAAAAAGTTTTAGATTGTAATTTGTATAATAGATGAATGAGTTTTTTTTTTTTTTTTTTGAATAAAGATGAATGAGTTAATAACATTGATTACAAAATATATATAAGCAGTTAAGAACCATGGGATTGGATGATAGGTCTTAAATTATTTTAAAGGTGATTGTCAAAATTTAAATTGAATTAATAAAATTAATATTAAAATATATATATATATATGACAATCAATCACTGAATTTATTAAATTTTTAATGGTTTTAAAAAAATTACGTAAATGAATGAAACTATATATAAATTTAAATGAATTTGAATCATTTAAAAAAAAATTATTAATTTATAAAATAATTTTCATTTAATCCATCAAATTCAAATTTTTATATATTTATAATTATTTTTTTATTTCGTCATTGACAAATGACAAGTATGCGTGCATTGTATTTGTTCGATATGAGGAAGAAAAACATAAACATATCTAAAACGTGGTTCCATACACAAATTGGGCACGTCGTTAAGGACCGAAAACGATATTATTAGATTTTTTTTTGGCTAAATTGTATTTTTTATTTAATAAATAATAATAATTATATACTTTGACCTAATAATTAATGAATTTAATAAAATATACAAAAAAAAAAAATTGATTTATAATCTTATTATATTATAAAAAAACTTAATTAATAAATAATTTTCTTTTACGAACTTATTAATTAAGGTTTAATTTTTAAATTGATTAGGATTTTTTTATATAAATTTTAGAAGATACGCTTTCCTTAATTGTTAATTCTGTAATTTTAGTACGTAATTTTTTTTTTTCATTTTGTTTTTGCCATTTTAAAATCAAAAGATGATAAAACAAAAAATATATTAAGATTAAAAAATAAGATATATTAATTACCACCAAAAAAAAAACAGTGCGTGCATGTCACATATGGCTATATATGCTAGCGAGTACATTAGTAGTGAATCCGTAGGTTTACTTTAAATCGAAATAAATTTAAAAAGAATTAAAGAATTTAAAATTTAAAAAATTAAATCAATTTAATTTATATAACTACCTGAATTTAATCAAAATAATATATTTTAATTCGATATTTTAATTTTTTAATATATATATATAATTTAGTCAGTTTAATTATTTTAATTTTTTAATATAAATTAAATTGAATAAAATAGAACAAAATTTATAAAAATTTAAAACAACCAAATTAAATATAATAAAATAAATTTATTATGATTTAATAAATCATTTTTTTCACCCCTATATAATAATTTAATTTTAGAATTAATTAAGAACCCACATATTAATCAATAATGGTGATTTGGTCAACATATATGTACCAAATTTAGGGCACACCCATTGGAACGTCGAAGCCAAACTTTTGCGTGGGTGACTTGGCAAAGTATATACAATCATTTTGTCTCAATAATAATAGTAAGCACTTGCAATCAATAAAAATTGTGATTTAATGGAAGAGATCAAGTCAGTTAAGGTTCTTCTAATTCTAGTTGAGAAATTTCTTGTCCGAGTTCCAACATACAAAAAATGAGGTTGGCGGCTTTACTAAAGCTTGATTAATATGATCAACATAGTACCAAATTTTTTGTTAGAAGCATCCAAGAAAGGTTCTAAGCATTAAACAAAGCTCTAAGAAACCTTACAAAAGTGGAATTGGTAAATTTTGATCCGATTTCGCTCTTCTAATTAATTTTATAGTTTATTTGAATTTAAATATAATATTTATAAGATTTATAATAATTAGTATTTTAGTTTTTATTATTTTAAAGTTTAATTATTTTATTCCTTAAATCAATTTCAATGAAAAATTTAAGTTTTTGAAAGATTAATAATATTGTATAATATAATAATTTAAGAACTAATAAATGTTATATTTTTATATTTTTAAAATAAAAGTGTTATATAAATTTAAATATTAAAAATTAAAATATAATTAAAAAATTCATAATTTTATAACACCTTTTGTATCTATATAATCAGGGACCAAATTAAAATTATAAATTTAGGGGCGAAATTAAAAAAGCACCAAACCCTAAAATATTATGTATATATTATGCTTACATAAACATAGGTATAGCGCAAGATATTTAAAGAAGAGGTAATTTAGAAGAAGTGAAACAAAGTTAACTGCAGTATATGGTGCGATTTGCACCTGCAAAGCCGTTTATTTTAACAAAAACATGTATGCTCTTTCACTTTTAAAGGTTAAGGGGCGGTGTTGTATTGATGAATGTTGTGTATCAAAGTTCACTCTTATATAGATAAGTATTTGAATCTGCTTTTATAAATTAATTAGATTATATTAGTTTAACACACATTCATTTGTAAATTATTATATATTTTATCATATTCGAAGAGTAATACTTATTCAATAACGTGTTATCGAATATTTATTTAATTAAAAAATAAATTTGTTCTTTATCTTATTAATTAAATTTATAATTTTAAAATTGAATTATAAAAGAAAATGGATATATATAGCACATATGAATCTAAGTTAATTGAGGTATAATTATATAGTTACTTTGTTAATTAATATATGAATTTTTTATAAACTTTTTTATTTCAACGTCCCAACTTTAACTTTACAACCAAATATTTCGGCAGACAATTTTTTTTTCCTGCAATTAAAATATATTTTATTGAAATTTATGATCGAGAAATTAATATCTTTCATTATTGAAATATATCATTTTTACTTAATAAATTATATTAAACATAAATATTAAATGGAATAAAATAATTCATTTTAATATACCGATAAGAAATTTTGATTAAATATATTTAATTGAAAATTATTCATTTAAATACGTCACATTTTATTCATAAAAAATAAAGTTAAAACACTAAAATAAAATATTTGATAAAGTTTAGACAGTAACTTTATGATTATACCTTAATTATGCTGTTGATAAAATTTTATTTTTTCTTAAAATATAAAGTAAAATTAGAAAAGCTTAAGACACAATAATTATACTAAAGGAAATGTCAATTAGGTTTGTACTTTCTTGACTCCAAAATCTAAATATGAACAAATGATGAACTCTAATTGAGAAACAACGAAAAGTACTATGCATTATTAGAAAATAAAATATAAGTACAGTACATCTCGACTAGAAAGTTAGAGAGTTATTTATATACGAACTCTAAGTGCCAGTCAGCTTAATGACTTAACTAATCTAGCTGCCTAACAAAAGTAAAACAATAAAACAGAAAAGTCAAACTAACTGAACTAAACTAATCTAAGCTACATAATTTTACACCAGTCGCCATTTCGTAATTTATTTTAAAGGTAAATTTGATTTTTTTTTAATTTAATATAAATTTCATTTGAAAATTAATTTTAAATTTGAATGATAATTGATTTAAGTTGAAATTTGAATATTTCGAATTATATATATCAAAATGAGTTTTTATGTGAAAATAAATCTTGTTTGAATTTGAATATTTTTTGAGTTTAATTAAATTGAAGTAATAAAGTAATAATATGTAATTATAATTACAGAAAGCCCACGTAATTCCATTAAATTGCCGACATATAATTAAGATACATTAATTAGATTGTTTTAATTGTATAATTAAGTCATGCAATCACAATCCAAAGATTTGATTAATGAGAAATTATTAGTTAACAACACATTATTTTTATAAAAAAAAAAAAACCCAACTCCATTACACATCACCAATCATGGAACCCTATCCAAAAAAAAAATACTACTAAATTAAATAAAAAAGTAGATCCAAAATTGCAAGACGCACGAGCTCAAAAAGCAACTTAATTAGGTTAATTAATTAAATTAATTAATTTGCCGGCAAGAACTAGAAAAAATAATTAAGAATTTTCATTATGAAAAAAGCAAGAAAACAAAAAAGACAAATCGATATTGGCGCCCCTTTTTTCTTTCTTCTCTTTCTCCTTCTCCGTTTTTTTTTTTTTTAAATAAATATAAATTATATATATATTTTTCAGTTTTGAATTGAATAGCTCAATAATCGGTAATTTGTTGAATTAATTCTATTATAGTAATATAGCGCCATGCCAGTGCATAGGCGTACCTTGCTCAAGGTCATCGTTCTCGGCGATAGCGGGTATGATTTCTATTGTGTTTTTTCCTCACATTTCCTTTTTTTTTTTTTTCCTTTGATTTTTTGTATATTTTTGTAGCGAAAGAGAAAATTAATATGTATTTTTTTTTGTGAATTTTAGGGTTGGTAAGACTTCTTTGATGAATCAGTATCCTTTCCGAGCAACGAGTAGGTTATCGTATAATATTTATATTTTTTTCTTTTCAATACATTGCTTTGGATGTTTGAGGATGATTTACCATTAATTTTGATGTTTTTGTGTTTCTTTATGTTAATTTTGGGATTTTGTTGAATTTAATTCACATTTGTTTTTAGGTTTTGTAATCAATATGGTACAATGAATTTTTTTTGTTGTTATAGATACCGATGTTTGTTTTAATTGGGCTAAATTATTTATGCTTTAGATTTACGCTTTGTTTGTTTTGATATTATTTTCTTCACTTGGTTAGCAAATAAGATAAAATAAAAGAAAAGAAAAGAAATGGGAGGAAATAAGATTTCCCAATTAGGCTTTTAGGATCATAAAAATTTCCCTACATTTTGGAAAGAAATGGTGGAAAATAATAAGTTGAGAAGTGTGGGAAACACGAAATTTCGAAAATATATTTGCTTTTTTTCCATGTCTTTCATACTTTACAATGAGGTTAGAAAGGTAAATTCATACTTTATAATTCTATTTGTCTTGCAAATGAATTTGAATTTCCCTCCCTCTGCAATAAGAGATCCAAACTAAAGAAGGAAAATTCAAATTATTTTCTTTTCTCTTTATTTCCCTTGTTTAATTTCCCTTCATTTCTTCTGCACAATTAATACACCAAAGAAAGGGTTAAATAGCTATGCAATGAACAATTTTGAGTTATTTTTTTGATTGGTTGGATTAGTATTTTCTTTGCCTTAATTGCTTACCTAGATATGTGCATAAGAAGTTTAGTCAGCAATACAAAGCTACAATTGGTGCTGATTTTGTGACCAAAGAACTCCAAATTGATGATAGGCTTGTCACCCTGCAAGTAGGTTTTCTAGTTCATATGGTTTTTCTACTATGTTTCGTATAATTCGGTTTTGGAGTGTTTGTAAAAGTGCTTTTTTTTTTGCTATGCTGAAATGTCACTATTTAGATATGGGACACAGCTGGACAAGAAAGATTTCAGAGTCTTAGAGTTGCATTCTACAGAGGGGCAGATTGTTGTGTTCTGGTTTATGATGTTAATGTGATGCGGTCCTTTGACACTCTTGAGAACTGGCATGAGGAATTTCTTAAGCAGGTTCTTTGTTGCTTTTCTTCACTTTTTTTTTTTTTTTGGGTTTCAGTGTTTCCCTATCTATGAATTTTACGTGATGATTTACAGCATTTACATGAGTAATAGTGGAGGCTACTTGCTAGTTGCTAATAACTTTAGCTTTTGGCTCTGATATACAATGGAGGCTTCTTTCTTCTGCCTTTACTATTTACTCATGACTTTGATGGACTTAGCATTCAATTAGGATTCAATCATAGGTCCTTTACATATCCTCCTAAAGTTTTTCCTACTGAGTTATCATCTTGTGTTCTCTGAGAACTGCCCATCCTGTACTTGACTTTATTAGAGAAAGTTATATTAAAAGACTTAATTATATAAGGCTTATTATTTCGTCTAATCCTTTCTATCGTCTAACATATATATATATATATTAAAGTACAATATATGTTTGTGAATGAATGATGGTTTTGGAGTAGTTTATGGTGAATTGTATTTGGTATGAGGTTAAAAAACATGTTATAAAATAATGAAAAAGTTTTTTAGATGTTTATTTTTTTGCTTAGACATGTGGTTGTAGTGGCAATTGAGATCAGTAGTGATGGTGGTCATATTGGCAAGCGTGGGGGTTTATTTATTAACCTATACCCTGGGTTGGCTCTTCCCTTCACTCTTGACTCTTGGAATGAACTGTTAATCCCTTCTGGAAACTACACTTCAAGTGGCCAGTGGCCACCCATGACCCAGCATATGAAGTACGTGACAAGGTACCAAAATGGAAGAAAGAATCTAGTTATAATGTAAAAAAAAAAAAAAAAAAAATTACTTCATTCTCTGTGAAAGAATTGAGTTAAATGAATTTCAGTTGTTAATGAGATTGGTAAATACGATTAAGAACTTCCATGTGGAAATGCTCTTTAATGGAACTCTTTTTTACCTATTCATCACCAATAAATCTCTGGTTTGCTTCGTGGGCCAGAAATTCCCTACTTATCAATACATGGTAAAATGCTATAGGAGTAAATGTTTAATCTTTTTGACCCCGTTCTCAAAAGCACTCGTAAGCATAAAATTGGGCTGAAATTGTCCATGCAATATTGTTTTTGGGCTTATTTATCTGGAAGCTCCTTAGAGTCCTAACCCTGTAATAATACTGTGGTTTTTCTAGTTTGATTTCTAATCAAAATGGTTTAGTTTGATTTGAAAATGTGTTAAACCACAATTAGCAGTTTAGTCTCCCAATCAGACATCATAGTGTACACTATTATGCAGCAAAGAAGAGAAATTTAGGAGCAATTTTCAATTGAAGCCTGCACAAGTATTCTTTAACATGTCCATCTAGAACTACAATATCAGGCATATGGCAAGTTTGGAGTCAATCAACCATCTTGTCAATTATTTCTCCTTGGCTTTTGGCATGGCAAATTTTCGATTGCTGTTTTGCCTTGATGTTCTTAAAATTCGAATCAAGGGTGAACTATACAGGTGATCTATTTGTAAGGCAACCCCTAGGTTTTCCCCCTGCATGGGAGCTTTAAATATCATTATGATGCTAGTTTCAACATTTTTGTAAATTATGCTAGGTTTTAGTTTGAGGTATTTTTATTTACTACATGTTTCTTTCATGTATGTATCTGGATTGTATGGCTGGCAACATTATAGAGTAATCTAGGTGCAGTGTGAGATTTCTATTGATATGGATTTTAGGATATAATTGGCAACATTATGGAGGGCTCTAGGGGTGCAGTGAGGGATTTCTGTTGATATTAAATTTAGAATCATTTCTATTGGTCAATTGCGAGTTGCTATATATGTTCAGAGCCATGTTGTAGATTAGATGGTAATTTCTGTTGGTATTTTGTGTCAAAGGCAGGGAACAAAATTTTTGGATCAATCATAGTGTAAAAAATTAATACACAAATGCAGTTTGGTTGCTGAACAGGCAACATGGGCTACATGACACATATGACTTGTATACTAAATTGGTTACCTGCCAGCATAACTCAGCTCAATAAAAAGAAGTAAAATGACTATGAAAGCCCTTTTTTTTTTCTGAATTTTATAAGTCAAATTACCAAATAGGAGTGAATGATTGCCTTTGGATCACTAGCATATCCACAAGTTGAGAAACACATTGCCTTGATTCATCAATGTTCATTCTGTTGGTCCTTTCTGTGAAATTTATTTTAATTTGAATGTTGGTGTTTATCCTTGTTTTATTCTCCTGAATTTTTTGAATAAACTAATCAGCAGCTAATTTGTGAAAGTTGTACAGTTTTGAATAAATATTAGTATGATGAGATTGGAGTATGTGCCAAAACACTTTTTGTTATTTGTTGCATGTGTCATAAGCAGAAATCCAGATTTTGGACTTAATAGATCAATAAAATTGTGTTTAGCTTGTGCATTGAAGATGATGTGTTTGAGATGATTCTATTAGGTTGATATTTTATCTATTTAATTAGGGGCAATATTAAATAATTTATACTTATTTTAATTCTTTTTAACCCATT
Organism: Aleurites moluccanus; assembly: GCA_948193065.1. Taxonomy (NCBI): domain Eukaryota; kingdom Viridiplantae; phylum Streptophyta; class Magnoliopsida; order Malpighiales; family Euphorbiaceae; genus Aleurites; species Aleurites moluccanus. The sequence continues at coordinate 96,922 of CANXYC011856884.1, forward strand.
ATAGCTAATTAATGTAAGTTTTAGTTGAATTTAATTATTAAGGAGTAGAGTTTAGTTTTAAGAATAATTATCCAAAAATCTGGAATAATTTTTGTATTTGATAAATAAATTGCTAATAAGGATAAATTGCATCCCAAATCTTAGTTCTTGTGCAGATGGAATTTTGGCAAAAGGAATTGACTCGAATATGATACAAGGAAGATCGAGCCGCTAAGCAAAGGTCAGCCGAGTCGCAGGAAAGAAAATAGGCAAGTTTGGCACAAGAAGCTGCGAGTCACAGACTCTATAACCGGGTGACCCGGTTACCTTGAGATAACGACCCGGTTATTCGTAGAACGACCCGGTTAGCGCTTATACGATTCATTCATGCGCTAACCGGTTTGCCAAGACCCGATTTTTTTTATGGATGGGACCCGGTTTTCGAGGAAGTTTTAGGGTTTTTTGGAAGACAAGCTCATCTTTCGACTATAAATAGGGACCCTAAACTCCCAAGAAAGGTATCGAAACTTTGGAGAGCTTAGTAGCCGCCAAGAATTCCACAATTACTTACCAACTGGATTTCTGTGATTTTTTTTCCTTGGAGACAAGAAATTTATGCAGAATTTATTTCAAGATTTATTTTCTTCCATTCAGTATTTGTAAGGAGTACTTTATTACAATATTACATCATTGATTTATTGATAATTATTGTT